>APFE031520937.1:0-16826 GCA_000404065.3 Pinus taeda
TAAAAGTTTGAGCAAACAATCTTAGTTTTACATCTTCATCATCCACTTCTTCTCTGTCAATAAAATCATTGAACCTATCCACATGTTCCTCTGCTGTAATATCTTCATCACCTCCCCATGTTGGAATCCTAGCAGCATATTTGCTAGGAAGATCATGTAAAACAGCAAGGAGAGCCAGAGGAGCATACCTAGGAGGTATAGCCATAATGAAAGGAGGAACAGTGACAACAGGTATTGTATGACTAGTGGAAGCAGATATTGTCTGAGGACTATTTGGACTAACAGAGGCAAAAGATAAGGTATTGATACGGAAAGGGCTATTTTGACTTTGCAAACCACTGACAAAAGAACTCCAATTTGGGAGAGGTAAACCAGTTTTAGATTTAAGCAAAACTTCAAAAGGATCAAGTTCTTTGAGCTGGTTTAAGTCCTCTTCCTCTAATAGCAACTCTGAAGTAACAACCTCCCAAAACTCTTCCTTATCTTTTTGTGACACTAAAGATGAAGTATCAATGCCTCTTTTTTGTAAATCTAAAATAATTCCAATAAGCTCTTCTTCGTTCTCAGACCTTAACAATACCTCTTGAATTTTATCATCAACAATTTTATCTTCAGGACTTCTAGAAAATTCAGGAAACAAAGATTTGTAAATGGTTGAAGTACCTGGTATATCAGAAAATCTTTTCCTGCTCCTTGAGATAATGTTGGGATTATCCACAGGACTAGGTGGAGTTGGGTCAGGATTACTCCTTGTATATCTTCCTTTCGAAGCCACCTTTTTAACTTTAAGATTGAATGGAGTCACCAAGGTACAATGCAGCCTCGAAAACCTTTCTGAGTTCCTGCTACCTTCAGAAGTTCAGCTTCATAATTTCGGGAATGAGTAATCTTCGACTCCCGGCAAACGCACCAAAATGTTATCTCAAAATCATACCCTGGAAGGCTGCAGACCAGGAAGACTTCAAGTAACTGTTTCAAACCAATATTTTGACTAAGGCTTAGCCTCCTTAGCCTGAGAGGGATCTCTCAAAGGGTTATTGATTTTGACTAATAATAAGATGGCTAACTCTTGTGGAATAACATTGACAAATATGAAGGCTGGATAAACATTACATAACTTTCCATTGGGCCTATGGAGTCAATCATACTTCAGTAAATAATGATACTTCCTTTACATAGAAGTCAGGGCATTTAGCATTTAGATGTTCAGAACACAACTCATATAAAACCATAGTTCATAAATGCATACAGGAAATCAGAGCACAATCAGTGAATTCTGAGTGATTACACATCTATGCAACTGTAAAAGACATTAAGGAAAGAATAAAATCACACATTTTGAACATGGAAATCCTTCATGAATCTTGAGAAGAAAAGCAGCCAACTTATATTACTGAACTCTGTCTTTACATAAGCCAAAACAGTACTCTGTTATAAAATTTCCAACCCCTTGCTAATTCGACCTCTTGCTCTATATAAAGCATTTACAATTAGTATTCCATCATCCATGATCAAGAGAATTTGAATTTGTCATCAGTGACACCTATTCTAACCATAAAACAAACCATTAATTAGAACTAGCTGTTAACTAGGAGTGCTAGTGACCTAATACAACTAGGAGTGTAACTCCTTATCATGATTACAACAACCTTATCTAAGCATTTAAATCATTATTTGACAACTTGCAACCTCAAGAAGTCGAATTTGATGAAGCCTGCCACATGGTCATCTGAATGTTGAAGACAAACCCTAGAAATTAGGGAACATGTTTCCCTGTTTTTAGGTTTAGGATCCCTGAAAATGGCACGTGGGACAGAACCTTTATCTCCTCATCCATGACACATTTTTTGAAACTGAGGGAGGATTTTGTATTCCAGGATTTCTAGAACCAAAACCTCTCTTGGTTTTTTAAAATACTTCTCCAGTTGTCCAGAATCGATTTTTGATGTTGCTAGAAACTAGGAGACTGTCCCTTGCTCTGTTCTGGCTGAAACATGGGTCTTGGGACAGACCTCATAACTTCTCACACAAAACGTATTTAGAAAAACGGAAGGATTCTTTTGTGAACCAATCCATTATAAACAAAAACCTCTCTTGGTTTTTTGAAACACCGTCCCTACCTCCCAGAATGTGCCTTTACAAAACAGGTGTAAAACAGAGAAATATGCCTGTGAAAAACTTGCACCTACAGTAGTTTCGTAGCGCAAGTTTAATCATCTATTTCTCCAAGATCATAATTAATTTGAAGAAACTGAAAGAGGTTTTTCTATTTTAGTATGTTAGGAATAAAAACCTCTTTCAATTTTCCAAAATATTCTTTCAGGTGCTCTGGACACCTCCTGGAAGTGGACTACTTAAAACCGTTTTTCTCCTAAAACAGGCTGCTTCAGGGGTTTCATAGCGCAAGGTTTGGTATGTGTATATGTCTTCATTTCTTGAATTTTCCTTTTGATTAGGGCTCAAACCTTCTCAAATGATCTTATTACACCTCTGAAGCAACATCCCTTTCAAAATAATCCCCTTTTTCTTTCAAGGTAGATCCTCAAAAAACAAAATTGTCATCTTCAGCAGTTTCGTAGCGCGCTACGAAACTGCTGTGTGAGTCAAAAACACATAGTTCTCTTTTTTTTTAAATTGTCTCTCTTGGGATTTTAGTGACTACAGATATAACCTCTAGAGATATTGGTAATTCAAGCACTCCAACCTTTGAATTAAATCCTGTGAAAATGGAAACAAATTCTTTGGTGACTTGCATGTGACCTCCTTGAAGTTTTTCGCAAAATCTCCAACAGCCAACCTGTTTGAAAGCTTGTCCAATATAATAGAACTGCCTGACCTATGATCCTTCTCTTCTGTAAACAACTCCATGGAATTCCTGCAAGATGAAAATTGAAAGAGATTGCACCATCTTAATCTCGATCATTGCCTCGCTTGAAATGAAAAGGGAAGCTACTTCACTTGGACTTCAAAGAATTCTGATTAAGTGCTTGTCAATTTGCTTCTCATAGATGAACCCATACATAATCATAACTGAAAATACTTGGCTCCTTTTTCTTAAATTTGAAAATTGACTTGACCAAGACTGACTTGCAACTTTGAAACCATACAAGTTGTCCAAATTGTTTTTTGAAATTTTTCAGTGATAACAACACCCTTGGATCCTGCTGAAGGATCACGCTATATGGAACCAGACCGTGATTATAAGATTGATGATGATATAGAATGCATCTATAACATAACACCGCAGGACCAAGACTAGGTGAATCCCACCGTGGATGGACAGATTACATGGGATTGTGAGAGTTCTTGCACTTCGGATTCCGACGAAGAAATAGAACACTGGCAAAATCGGTTACACGAAGTAACTACGCTGAATTGAAACATGATGACCTGGTCACTGCGTTATGTGTCGTCAGAGGCAAGAAATGTGCCTATTTATGATGGTCTAAATGAGGTAGATATCTTTTTGGATGCATTTAAAAGGGAGATACCAAAAAAGCAGCGCTTCCTAGCCTTGGACTGGGCACTGCGCACTACGCCTGCAAGATGGTGGGGTACACACAAGGGAAGCTTTGATGATTGGTGCGAATGTAGAAGGATGATGAGAACACAATTTGGGAAGCCTAAGATGTGACTAACAGACAAGTACAATGGGCAGAATGATCATTTCCTGATTCCATTCACAGATGAAGTGTTGGACAATGTAGGTGGCCAAGAAGCATATTCCTTCAATGATGGCTTCTCTGGGTACCACCAAATCAAAATCGCGCCAGAGGATAGGAGCAAGACAAACTTTGTGACTGAGAGGGGTTGTTTTTAATACACCGTAATGCCGTTTGGATTGAAGAATGTGTTGGCAATCATTTTGCATGTGGTTGTTGCGGCATTCAAGGAATTTATTCATAAGTTCTTGGAGGTATATTTTGATGACTAGACTATATTTGGGTTGATTAAGTGCCACGTAGAAAGCTTGTGCCTGATGTTGGATACTTGTCAAAGATACCAGATTGTGCTCAATCTCAAGAAGTGTCTATTTTGTATTCCTTTTGGGAAATTATTGGGGCATGTGGTTTGCAGACAAGGGTTGATGGTAGACCCCGTGAAGATCGCGGTGATACTGAACTTGGAAGTGTCAAGGAGTGTGAAACAGTTGCACACTACTCTAGGACATATGAGATATTGTAGAACGTTTATCAAAGGCTATGCCTAGATCCATGCCAATGGAAAAATTGTTGAAGAAGGATGTCACATTCTGCTGGAACAATGATTGTAAGAAAATCTTGCATATATTGAAAGAAAAGATGGTTATTGCACCGATTCTAATCTTTCTGGACTGGAAGAAAGAGTTTCATGTACATGTTAATGTGTCATGTATAGCACTGGGGGTAGTAATAACACAAGATGGAGGCAAAGGCTTGGACCATCCTATCATGTTCGCAAGCCTCAAACTATCCAAAGCAGAGAATAACTATTCTACCACTGAACACGAGGGGCTAGCTATGATGTATGCACTCCAGAAGTACTAGCATTACTTGCTAGGAGGCCATTTTAAAATGTATATGGATCACTCTACGCTGAAGTACCTAGTCAATAAGCTTGTGTTGGGGGGGCGAATCTGCAGATGGCTCTTATTGTTCCAAGAGTACGATTTTGAAGTTGTTGTGAAGCCTAGAAGATTGAACGCAGGACCAAATCATTGCCGCACATCAAAATAGGAGAGGAACCTACTAACTTGGAAGAAGGATTGCCTGACGCACAACCATTTGTAGTGCATGTCACAGATGGTCATTTTGAGGATATAATAAACTTCCTAACAACAAGAATTTCCCCGGAAGGATACTATGTCCAGTAAAAGAAGGAATTACTGGTGCACGTGGAAGATTTCTCTGCCATTGCTGGGAATCTATACAAGATGGGGACTAATGAGATATTGCGATGGTATGTACCTAAGTTTGAATGAAGCAACATCCTCGCGGACACTCATGGGGGCGCCACAGGAGGACACTATGCAGGGAGAGCAACCACGCAGAAGATTCTTCGCGCAAGGTTGTGGTGGCCAACCATTCATCAGGATTCAAAAGCATATTGCAAGGCATGTGATGCATGTCAAAGAACAGGTAGGCCATCACGGAGGGATGAAATGCCTTTGAATCCATAAATGACGTTGCAACATTTCGAGAAGTGGGCAATAGATTTTGTAGGGCCCATTCAGCCACGAGGGAAAACAGGGGCAAGGTACATTATCACTACGACAGAGTATTTGACTTGTTGGAAAAAGGTGTAGCCGGTGAAGGATTTCATGGGCACGACAATCACGAAGTTCCTATTTGAGCATTTCCTGACGTGATTTGGATGTCCATGGATCTTGATGAGTGATTGTGGTACGTACTTCCTGAATGAGATGATCAACGCACTAATGGCGGAATGTCAGGTATATCACCAAAAGAGCACATATTATCACCCACGGGCTAACGAGACAATGGAGGCATTCAAAAAAGTGCTTGAAAATGCATTGACCAAGGTTTTCAATGCTCAGCGAAGTGATTGGGACCTATGCACACCTATAGTATTGTGGGCTTATTGAACAGCATGCAAAATGCTGACGGGAAAAACCCCTTTTAGGCTTGTCTATGGTGTGAAAGTCGTAATTCCTATGGAATACATCATGCCTAGTCTGCACATAGCAGTGCTCACAGGTACGATGGATTACGGAGCCCTAGAAGAGAGGCTCGCGCAGCTAGATGAGATTGAAGAAGAAATATTTTTGGCTGGGTTTCAGCAACAGGTCCAAAAGCAACGTGAAAAGGCATGGCATGATCGACACATCAAGTTGCGCACATTTAAGGTAAATGATCTGGTTTTGTTGTATGATAGTAAGTTTGATAAATTTCCAGGGAAATCCAGAATGCATTGGTTGGGGCCTTATGTTATTAAGGAGATTACTGACAGAGGAGCGGTCCAGTTGGTTAAGTTGAATGGAGATCCCTTCCCAGGAAAGGTGAATGGCAATCGATTGAAGCTATACACAAGTGGCCCGACCATCTGACTATGTGACAAAAGCATAGTCTTAGTGCTCCAAGTAGCTGAAAGGAGCTGAGGCACTATAAACTACACTACGAGGGTTCGGGAGTTGCGCAATTTTAGGACTACGTGAATCAGGTAAGTGTCACAGGGTCCATGATAGCACAAAGGCAGTTGCGCTACTTGTGGAGATAGCTCGTAGGTCCTCCTAAAAGTGACTGTTAAATTCATTGTTCATGATTTGATGGTCAGATTATGGCCAAATGGATTGGATCGCAAGCGTTTAAGGTGAAATTTATGGGTTAGATTATTGAAAATCTTCTACCATTCTAGCATTAATGAGCCAAATGTGAGGGGAATGGTTGGATTTGAATTCAAAAGGCCCTATAAATTACAAGTGGTTGTCCAACAAAAAACATTTGGCATTTTGAAAAATCAGTTGTCGCACTATCATGTGTGTATGGACCGTGTGAATTTTGAGGCTTTGAGAGCAAGTTTAGTGTTTGAGAGATTGCTGAAGGAGATGCAGGACCCCCTGAATAGAATGATGTCAAAACCCATGGAATCCATGGAGAGAGAAGCGGTGATAGTCGAGGAAGCCACGTAGGAAATTGAGGTGGTAGAAGCTACACCAAAGAGTGCCAAAAAGGTAGTCTAAGTCCCTATGTTGGGCGTGGGATCGCCCCAAGGCATGTTTTGGGGCTCAAAGCCCAAGTTTTGACTAAGTCCACTATGAAGACTCCGTGATTTATGGGCGCAGAGTGCAAAGTTGTACTAGATTCATAGGGTTGTCTACCCTTGTTCTTATAATGTAATGTCAGTTTGAAAGATCTACCCATGGTTCACGGACCATGGGATTGTATAAATAGAGAGAGCCTTTAAGTGTAAAATTATATCATCAAATCTAAGGATGGAATGAAG
This sequence comes from Pinus taeda, assembly GCA_000404065.3. Classification (NCBI taxonomy): domain Eukaryota; kingdom Viridiplantae; phylum Streptophyta; class Pinopsida; order Pinales; family Pinaceae; genus Pinus; species Pinus taeda. Next base: position 6,943 of record APFE031520937.1, read on the forward strand.
AATGAATCTATGAAGCATTGAGTTGAAGTGTAAGTCGTGTCTTTGGGTTGTAGAGTAGGAGAAGGCTTTGCAGCAGAGTGCGTAGAGGCCTAGTAGTCCACAGCTAAGTGTGCGGACCCTCATAGTTGAGTGCGTAGGGCAGGTGGAGTCTGTAACCAGTTGAAGCATTAATAAAGAGAAGGTTTACCATATTTCTATGTAGCGTTTTTTTATTGCATTGAAATATATTGGATAAGAGTTGCAAGTTTATTGTTATTTTACTATGCAAACTTATATGAATGTGCTAAAGCAAGTAACTATAACATAAGGCATCTGTTTACGCGAAGATAACTAATTGTTATAAGAAGATAAGTAAGAGTCGCGGTGGAACTTGGGGAAAGAGTGAAAATTGTTGCCTTAGTAGCACAAAAGCCCCACAGCCCCTAGTTAGGGTTGTGTAAACTCAAGTATAACAAGGGCGTGAAGTCCTTGCGGTCCAGGAAAGTGTGTGAAGTGACCTACGTGAAGGTATTCACAGTTGGACTAAATCGACCCCCTCAAACATCTCAAGGGTGCATAAACATGATTTCAACATTACCCCATACTACTTCGGGTGAGACCGTAGTCTACACTCTGCGGACTATTCCTGAAAGGGCCAGTAGTACAGGGATTTGTTTGGCTAATTAACTCCTGTTGAAGCCCCGAAAATCAGGTCGACAACAAGGGGGATACGCACCTGGTCTGGACCTTGGTTGGCAGCTCCTTATCCGTTTGGTATAGTGGGTCCGACTGGGGATGACGGGACCATTTTCCCGACCTTGGGTGTGTGTGTGTGTGTGCAGAGTTTGGACTATGCTGATCTAAGAGGAATTTAAAGCTAATCTAATTCAGACTCTTTAAATTAACTCTATGCTATTGTAATCTAATGAGAAACAATATATCTAATCTACACTAACCAGGAGTATATATCTCCTATTATGCGATCTAAAAAGATTTCGAACAATAACTAGTAATAAAGATCATTCAGCCATCATAAGAATAGAAATAATTGAAGATAAACTATTTTGTATAAGAAGTTAAACAAAACAGTTGTGAACAACCTATCGCATAATAAGTTATTCATATGTCATATATAAACAATATGACTCCACCGTACAAAAGTGCCAAATGATAACCCATACATTCATATAATGACATATAAACAACTAAAACTACAAATCACTTAAAGAACATAACCATAAATAGTCAAGAGATAAAAGTACCATTTATGACTGGTTTATGACTGGTTTCACTCATAAGCTTCAAGCAATGATGATTTATCTCTCCTAGTTCTAACATCTACTAAGAGTACAGAAGTGCAACATCAGTAGCAGATATCAGATGCAAACATTAATAAACCTTGATCCATCCATTCATCAAAACCACCTCTTAGGGCGAAAAAGTGCATGTTTTGAGGACGAGTTTTTGACAAATCTCCAGACCCTTCTCTAAATGCCTGAGAAGGGTTTAAATACTGCTAACTAATTAAATTGAGTACATAAATTTGGGATCCGGTTTTCAAATGACCGTCCCTCTGATAAAGCAAATTATTTCTAAAATTAAATCTGATTCTGAACTATTTTTGTATTTGCTCCTTAGTGCTGTAAGTGTGCAGCGTTTGTCTGAGAAGAGTCGGTTGGCACCACTTTTTGGTAAACTATCAGATATTTTAGAGAATCTCCCACTGACTGAATGTATATTTGGTAATAACCCAAATTTCCTTCGAACTGGTTCTTCTTTTGCTATTTCGGTTTCTGTCTTTGCGAACGATTTGATGAGTCAGAAGACTTTACTTTCCGAGCAATTCTCTGGATTTTAAAAATGCCTTCGTTCTTTGTGGTGAGCTTTTTTGGTGTGTAAGTTTCAGGTCTTTCGGTAATTATGTTGCTTTTGTGCGCCTTTGATTCTGAGCTTCAGATGACCTATCGGTCATTAGCATCTGCTGAGTGATACTCTAGAATCTGTAGTCTTATCGTATGTGGTTCCTGCTTCTGAAGAGGTTTCTTCTGTGTTCTCCGAGCATCGGCGCTTTCCTCTTTTCCTTAGATGTTTCCTGCAAAAATTACTCCATGTTATCTCCTGTTTTATAGTTTGCATAAAGGAAAAGAGTAAATGAAAATAAAGATTGATATGAAAGCTTTAGATCTTGTGTGTGTATAATCATGACATTCAAAGTAAACTGACTCTTCAAAAAACGAAAAATAGCCATTCGTATAATCATTAATTTCCTTTTTACAGGCACACGCTTAATTATGATTAATGGACAACTTTCCTTGAATACGGTGCTGAGAAAAATTCGTGCTCATCGCAGATCGCAGATCGCAAATCGCAGATTTGTGTTATAGAATTGTGGTATCGCAATATCGGATCATCGCAGATCGCAGATCGTGGATTGTGGACCACAGATCGCAAATCGCAGATCATAGATATTAGTCATTGTGTTCTGTTCTACGTGATTGCTGCGATATGCGACGTCGCACATCGGCCCTCGGGGATTTCTTAAGATTCTCCATTTAAGAGCGCTTATGGTTAATGCGATGCGATGAATTTAGCATCGCTTCTTCGTGGTTTGATATGCTCACAAAAGAAGTGTTTCCTTTGCTTTGCTGTGATAAGATTCTAACGAAAAACAAAAAAAGTTCATGGGGATTTTGTTTGAATTTTTTACTAAGGGTCCCCCATTTTCTTGGTGTTGTTGCTAATACCAAACAAAAAAGGGGGGGGGTTGTTGGTGACCACAACAATGGCGATTCACTGGGAAGAACCAGTTATCTCTGACTTTCTATTGAACTTCAACTTCCGAAACAGAAAAAAATTCGTCAGTCTAAACTTTGTTATGGACAGATACAGTACATTTGTCTTATCCTATCAATGATACTTTATTTCAACCTTTCTATATTCCATTCGTTTTCTTCCTATGGTTTAACCCTTGTATTTACACCAGCCATTACTTGGTCCTTTTTAAAGATAAAATGAGATCATCTCTGCTATGTTGGTCATTTAAAATATGCTCATTTACCATAGGTAGAGCCTCTGCTGCCAGCAGGCGTCCATAGCCTCGATAGGGTTACCTGTTACCCAACAATGATCCTTTATCCTACTTAAAGCTATCTACAACTTTTTCAGAGAGAAAACCATTTTTTATACTTTTTCCTTTTTTATTCTCTAAAGAACAATGTCTTGGTTTGGTGGCCAATTTATGACACAGTCATTCACTTGATTTACACTTTCGCTGAACAAGCTGGCTCGTGATGAGACCCCTTGTCTTTTGATTGCAACAATATTAAGTCGTTGCCCTATTTTGGTGGACAGTATTGGCAAGGTCAGCAAGTTATAATATCTGTGATCATGATAAGCCGGCTCGTGATGAGACCTCTTATTCTTTGAGATACATATTGCTTTCTCGGATTGCTTCTCTGAATGCTGCGATTTCTTTTAGCAGGGAGGAACCCATTGTTTTTCCTTAAGAAAGTTTTGGACGATAATAATAGAGTTCGAAAAATAGAAGTTTTACAGAGAATGCTCATTTTATAATTGATACCTTTCATGTGCTGATATATAACAAGTTTTTTGCCAAAGGTTGCTTTCATAAAAAATTTTGAAGTCAGAACTAGTATCATATCTAGGGTAAAGTTGGACTCTATTCGTCAATAATAAAGATCAGATTTTCAAAAAATTTTACTGTTTGTACAAGTGAAAAATCAAAATCTAACAGAGGATCTGGTGTCCATTTAACGCGAATTCCTGTAGTAATCATCTACAACTAGTTTTATTTCTAAGAAAGAAGAACAAAAATCTATCCTACAAAAATTTAGAAGAGTTATCTTCTATGGAAAGTATATTTTCAGGACTTGTCCATTAACAGGCAAAGAATCCTTTCTACTTGCTAAATCCTGCAACACAAACATTGACGGGCCTATGACTTCTACAATCTGAAAAGGACCAAGCCACATTTTCTGGAATTTTGTATGTTTGCCTTTCTCTTCGTGAGCCTTATCCCATTTCAAAACTAGATCTCCCATCTGAAAGTTTTTTTCTGGTTATTATGCTTGAGTCAAAAGAGGATTTTATTAGCGCTTGGTGATGAGCATGGGTTTTCCTAGCTTGCTCTCGTTGTTCTTCCAATTTAATTATTCCCATCTATCTTAGCTGTAAGGAGGAAGTAGATACCCCGTCGATGTACTATACTAAAGATAAGGAGGGAATCATTAAATGAGTTGGAAGGACCACTTCCTTCCCATAAACTAAGTTAAAGGGAGAAGTGCCGATCGAAGCCTTCTTCATTATTCTATCTGCCCATAAAGCGTTTACCAAGGTTTTGTGCCAATTCTTCTGGCTCTGGTCAACTGTCCTTTTAATAATCCTGATTAGGTTTTTATTTGTTGACTCAGCCAATCCGTTTCCTTGCGGGTAGTAGTTGGACGAATATTTTAGTTTAAACCCTCTTTTAAGTGCGAAATCAGTCATTGCATTTCCAGAAAAGTAAGAAGCATTATCAAAAATTAAAGTTGATGGCAATCCAAATCTAGTGATTATAAATTGATCAATGAATTCAATGATGTTTTCAGAATTAGCTGTCTTGAGAGGTGTCGCTTCTACCCATTTAGTAAAATAATCAGTTGCCGTGAGGATATACCTATGCTGCTTAGAAGAGTGAGGAACGATCTTACCTATTATGTCCAAGCCCTATTGACTGAATGGTTGCTCAATGTTTACCAGCTGTAGTGGCATGGACGGGTTCCTTTGTCTCCCTGCAATAGTTTGGCAGATTTGGCATTTCCTCACGTAACTGCGTGGAGTCTTGAACAGTGTGGCCAAGAATATCCTGTCTAAGTCTTGTGTGCGGTGGCATCTCCAGCATAGGTCCGCCTGCAGGTCCATCATGGAGTTCCTGCAAAACCTTTTTGGCTTCAGTTTCTCGAGACAACTAGAACACAGAATCATAATTTCTTTTGAACAGAACATCATCTATGAGCTGATATTGTTTAGCCTTTAATCTCAGGGCTCTTTTCTTAGTGTGATCCAGGTGAGCTGGAGCATACCCGTTTTTGAGATAATAAATGGTGTTAGCGTATAAAGATTCTATATCGTTTAGGCTTACCTCATACGTTTGTACTTCCTCAGACGAGCTTTCAGGAATATGCGATGCTCCAGCCAACATTTTGCAGAAGCCTTGGCCTCTCACAATGTTTGCTGGTTTGATTTCAAGGTCGTATTCTTGTAAAGCAGTGATCCAATTCGCTCTTTTTTTCACCCAAATCTTTCTGTATTAAAAGATTTCTTACTGCTGGAAACAATACTATGACCTTGGTATGGGTTTTAAGTAAGAAAGGTCTGAAATACTTGATCGCTTTGAAAACGGCATATGCCTGTTTCTCTACATCTGAATAATTGAGTTCAACCCCTTGTAAATTAGAGCTAAAGAATGCGATTGGAGCTTCCGCTTTCTCTTGATTCGCTTGAGTTAGAATCGTGGCATATGATTTTTCTGAGGCGAATGTGTATAAGATAAAAAATTCTGAAAAATTCGGGGTTGCTAAAGACAGAGCATTAATGATAGCCTGTTTGATTAGATTGAATGCTTCATGTTCATCTAGACCCCATTTGAAATTTGAATTCTTTTTTATCATGGTTTGCAAAGGAGAAACAATTCTTGAAAAATCCGGGACAAATATTTTCACAAAATTGATTTGACCAAGAAAAGATTGCATGGCCTTTTTATTATGAGGCAGGGATATTTCGGAAATCTCTTTGATTCTATCAGGTTCAATGTGAATACCAGATTTTGATACTATGAATCCTAGAAGTTTCCCTTCACTTAATGCGAAAAAAGATTTCTTTGGGTTAAGCGAAATCCCATACCTTAAACATCGTTGAAAGATCTGTTTCAAGTCTCTGAGATGGTCACCTCGCTTCTTTGAGTATACTGTTATATCATCCAAATAAATCACTACGGCTTTATTGACTAAACCTTTGAATTCAATGTCCATAGATCTTTGAAACGTAGCGCCGACGTTGATTAAACCAAATGGCATCTTCCGATATGCATATGTGCCCCATTTGGTTTGGAATGTGGTTTTTAGTTGATCATCGGGATGTACCAGCACTTGGTTGTATCCTGAAAATCCATCCAGAAAAGACATTAATTCTGAACTTGCTACTGCCTGTAATATCTGCTCCATAGGAGGGAGGGGAAAATTATCTTTTAGACAGGCTTTGTTGAGATTCCGAAAATCGATGCAGATTCTAATATCTCTGTTTTTCTTTCTAACAGGCACCATATTGGAGACCCACTTAGAATGTCTGACGGGGAAAATTATTCTGGCCTTTAACAACTTATTTAGCTCAGTCTTTATTTGGTTTTCTAGATTGGGGTGGATTTTTCTGAGTTTCTGTTGGACAGGTTTTTCATTGTCGATCATAGGGATAGTATGCTGGATAATGGAAGTGTCATATGTCTTCAGCTCATCATACATCCAGGCGAAAACATTTTTGTATTGTCTCAAGAGACGAATGTATGCTAGTTTTTCTTCAGGAGTTAGACCATGGCCTAGATTAACATTTTGTGGTTTATCATCGGTTCCCAGGTTTACCGACTCATAGTTTAGAGTTGAACTGCAGAGCTTAGAATTAGTAGACCTTTTAAACCGACTTTTTAGATCATATAAGTCTTCTAACTTAACCACCGATTTTGGTATAGCATTATCAGTGCTAGTTTGTTGTATTTGTTGATCGTGGTGGTCTTCGTCAATTATTTGATTGGAGTAGGATCCTTCTGAGGTGAGGAAGTTTACAATATCAGGATTGTCATTGAATACTCTCCAGTTTGTAATGTTGTCAGGGACGGAAGGTTTAAAGATTAATTCTATCGAGAATTTATCTGGGCTAAAATCTTCAGAGGGAATGAGTCTAGAGGCTACGTTGGCTAAAAGATCTGCGCTCGCGTTTTGAATTCTTGGGATTGAGAAAATATTGAAGGCCATGAAATTCTCAGTCAGATCCTGTACTAGAGATTGATAGTGTTTCAAATGACTTGATAGGCAATGTATGGTGTTACGTACCTATTTGACCACAATCTCAGAGTCTCCATAGACTTGAAGGTATTTGACGTTCAACCCAATTGCTTTGTATAAGCCTTGCACCAAGGCCTCATATTCTGTTGTATTGTTCGTGCAATCAAATTCAAGTCTGCATGTAAGCATTGTCTTGTTTCCTTCTGGACTAATCAAGACGCATCATGCTCCCGCTCCTTCGTTAGATTTGGAGCCATCAAAATATAATTTCCAAAACAAAGATGTATTTACAGGTTCTTATAAAAAATTAACGCACTTGGAATTATCAGTTTGGGAAAAAATTTCTACTTGGGATACAACTGAATTTTCTAAGTAAGGTGATGTATGAGCATTGAAATTTCTGAGGAAAGAATCTGTTGAGTAATTGCCTATGATGCTACTGTTATATGCTATCGCTTCATTCTCTCCCTCCAATTCTGTTACTATGTATTTCTGGTGTAATTCTCGTTCAACCTTTATTTGGTTTGGTTTACCATTATATGGTAACCACATGTGAGACCAGTCAGTTGAGAAGTATCCACAGAGTTTTTCGAACCAATCCCTGCTAAGAATTAGGCCGTAGAATTCAGGGATATCGGCTACTAGAATGTCGATAACCTGACAAACCTTGGGGTTAGACGACAATCTTATGGTGACTTGATTAAGTTCACCAATTACTTCAACTTGAGACCGATCAAGCAGAACTATGCGCACCGCGGATTTTTGTGGTTAAACGTTTAACTTGGCACATATTGATCTGGGTAAAATATTTGTTGAAGCTCCAGAATCTACCAAACAATTGTGCACGTTTTTATTGAAGATTTCATAAGTGAGCAAAAAGGGGGGAGTGTGAAATCTTGATCTTCCTCCAATCAAGGCGATGTCATTTGGATCGATCTTATTGGCCGTGTTGATTGGGGGTCTTCCCATGTTGTGTGTAGCCACAGCTGTAGGCAAGGATGTGGTGGGTATGGCGTGTAATTCTTTCATCATTATCTTCTGTTAATGTTTCAATTTGCTCAATTCATAAAGAGTGATATTAGCCCTAGTATTTTTCATGTCATCGATAATGTTGTAATCCATTTCATATGACACTATTAGTGTCTTTGATGGAGGTGTTTGATCTGATTGGACTGGGCTAGATTGAGTCGCCTTCACAGTTGTTTTCTTTGTTGCGACTTTTTCTTTTATTGTAGGGCTTGCGCCCTTCTGCTTGGGGGTAGTTTGTGGAGGATCAAGTTGGTTTTTGCTTCGTGTGTTAACCGGAAATGCTTCTTGATCCTCTTCTTGTGGGAGGATGAAATCCCACATTCCTTATAGTTCCACAACTTCTTCATCATTGGTTTGTCCTTCAATGGTTCTCTCCTCTTCTTCCTCTTCTTCGGATTCGACGTTTGAAATAGCATTGGGTGGTTTCGTATCCATTGAAGGGCCTCTTTTAAAATTTCTATAGGGCTTTTTCGAAGAAGTTTCTGCCACTTGTTTTTTTATGTCGATCATCTCATTGAACATGGTCTTTAATACTTTCTGTAACTCTTCTAAATCAAAAGGGTTTTTTGTCTGTTTCTTCTTGGGGTCTTCCTTGAAGGAGATCTTTTTAGATTTGTGTTCTTCTATCGCGGATCTCTTCTCTAAAGCTACAACACGTCTCTCTACTGCTATCACCTCTGTCAGGTTTTCGACTAAAGTTGTTTTATTTGCCCTATCTACGAAGACTGCTAGATTTGATGGTAAAGCTGTGATATACCACTCACATCGCACTTCTTCGCTAGGTTGGGAAGTAGCAGGGATTTTGTTGAGGATCTTATTGAATCGCAAGTTGAAATCTTTGATGGGTTCTTTAGTTTCGGCCTTAAGGTTAGGTAGGTCACTGATTAACGTTGACGTTGATCTATCATCACCAAATTTGGTGAGGAATTGACTTTGAAAGATGTCCCAACTTGTTATAGACCCGGAAGGTAACGAAAAGTACCATGACCTGGTTGTTCCTTGCATTGTATAGGGAAAAATCTAGACCACAGCATCTTCATTGGTAACTCCATTGAGATTGACAGAGAGCATGAAATTGTTAATGTGCTCTTCAGTTAGCATGCCTGCTTCTGGGTTGAACTTGGGTAGCCATTTCTCAGGATGGGGCGGTATTTGGCTCAAGGGTGGAGGCATAAAAACCGCTCCAGGATTGTTCCACGGAGCTTGAGCCATCTTTGAGCTATTGGTAATTACAATTGTGGGAGATGATCCTTGAGGATTTGAAGATGCAGATAATATGATCTTGGATGATTGGGGAAGAGGGGTTGTGGAAGGTGGATGAGCGATTTGGAGTGGAGATGTGAGCGGTTGACTTCGCGGTGAAGGGGTTGAGATGGATGATGTAGATGAAAGAGTCTCACCGTCAGAGTGCAGTGATGTTTTCCTTGCTCTTTTTTTGGTGGGAAGAGGGAGTTCGGTTGGCTGGATGCCAAATTTTCCTCTCTTTAACCTGGTCAGGGGATGAGCAGGATTGTATTGCGAAGTCACGCTGCTTTGAGATTTATCATACCCTATTGAAAAAATAGAAAATCCCTGGAGTTTATGAATAAGGTTTTGAACTTCAAGGGGTTTGATAGTAGGTTGGTCTGAAATATTAGGGTATGTAGCAACAGTTATTATTCGACCGACTTGGGATTCTAAATTTAAATTTTCTGGGGAAGTCGAGGGAGTTGATGAGGGTGATTTACTCTCAGAATGGTATTTAGATTTTGATTTAGGTGCCATTCATAGTTCAGGCCCTCCTTCTAGCGCCAAATATGTTGAAGCCCCGAAAATCGGGTCGAC
>APFE031520937.1:21480-38141 GCA_000404065.3 Pinus taeda
CTCTTGTGGCCCCCTATGGAAAGAAAAAAACAAGTGGGAGAATGTTGGGTTGTGTTATATTCTTTCCACGTAGTTAACAGGGGGTTTGAAGGGCACCCGTAACCCCACTTTATGGGGTCTGAGGTAGCACCCCAGAAAATTTTGGTTTTGGACCCTATGTTAGGTTGGGCGGACCCACCTATGGTTTTTTGCATGATTTTCGCACATGTTTTTTGGACGCGATGGTTTTCGATCCATGGTATTGGACGCGATAGTTTTCAGTCCATGGTATTAGACGCGATGGTTTTCAGTCCATGGTATTGGATGCTTCGGCATGTATAAATATGTATTGTAATATTGAAAGGAAAATAATGAAAAATCAAGCTGGTAGTCCCGGTTTTGGGATCCAGGGAAAAATCTATGTGTATATGTGTTTTATGTGTTATGATCTCGCATTGTTTATCTTTTGTGTTTTAGAATTCTTATGCAGGTAATTTCTATACGGGGTTAAAACCTACATTTGGTATCAAAGTTGTTTTGGCTTCAAGGGGACGCCTTTGTTGCTAAGGGGATACACCTCGAATACCTATTCTTATCATCATAAGAAGAAGGGAACCTTCAAGAAGTTCAAAGGACCAAAGAAGAAAAATGACCTATCCAAGATTGAATGTTACAACTGTCACAAGATGAGTCACTATAAAAGCCATTGTCCAAAGAATCAAAGAAATAATAAGAGAGAGAGGGAACATGCGAATTTTGTTGATGAATATAAACCTAAGAAGAACAAGAACAACGAATTAGAAGTCAAGGACTTATACTACTAAGTCCTCTCTCTCTCACATAGCCCTCTTAGTATTTTATTTTTTAATTGTTTTCCTTTATATTTTGATTTATAGGGTTAATAGGTCTAACATGTATTTTTAGAACATTTTTCATCTTTATAAGGTTGTAGGTATCCCTCAAAAGGATTAGGTTAAGAGGGATCCTCCACTATTTTACCAAAAGATAAGTATTATATTCTTGGTTTCATCTTTTCATGTTTGGTTTCCTCCTTACATCAAGACTTGTTTGAATTGTACACTAATAACCTTTCTCTTTATATTTTGCTTGGATAGGATAGCTTGCTAATTGCTCAAGTGTTATGGAGGAGACTTCAAAGGATAGACTTGAAGCATGAAATTTCTATTGAAGCCAGTCAAGATTTGATGTCCTACAAGGTTTGTTAAGGAACAACTTAAAGGTATGCCTTAGACTATAAACTTTGTTATAAATTTCTCTTCATAAAAGATATGTTGATTATATTTTAAATTTGCCTTACATTACTGACATCGTTATGTCTAGGGTTTTGAATCACAAAGATTTTTGTTAGGGTGATTAATCATTAGATTGAATCTACCCTCATTATATTATCATTCTTGTGGAACCCTAAAAATGTTCACTGTAAAACCCTAACCTAAGGGTATGTCAATGCTAATATTGAAACCTTATTCTACTTAGGGTTGTTAATGAAATCTATAATTCATATTTTTTTGATGTTTTGAAATTGTTATAGAAACCCTAGCCCTTAGGGTTTGTTGTTAATATTTAAGTCATGTATTGAAACCATAGATATTTAGGGTTTGATAATCTAGGTTTTATGAAGTAAACAGGTATATATCTATAGCAAGAATTAATCCCTAGGCATTTTTTCATCTGTCTAATCGAAACCCTAGCCTCATCAAAAATTTTATATGTATAACTCTGATGTATTGATGTTTGTGTATGTAGGTTTTAACCCCGTACAAAATTACCTGCATACGAATTCTAAAAAACAGAAAATAAACAATGATGAGAGCATAAAACATAAAACATATATACACAAAAATTTTCCCCTGGATCCCAAAACCAGGACTACCAAGTTGATTTTTCATTATATTCCTTTGAATGTTACAATACATATATATACATTCTGAAGCATCCATAAACCCCAATCCATTAACCTTGGATTAGAACATAATTGTAGTTCCCTTGACCGGATCTACAAAATACCATGGGCAGAAAACCACCATGCCCAAAACCATGTGCAAAAACCACACTCAAAACCATAGGTAGGCTCATCCACCTAATATAGGGTCCAAAAAAAAATTCCTCGAGGCACTGCCCCAAACCCCGTAAAGGGGGACTACCATCCCCCTCACACCCCCGTGCATGGGGCTAGCCGTGGAAAGAATATAACACATACCCAACATTCTCCCACTTGTTGTTTTCTTTCCACGGGGGGGAACAGGAGAGCTTAGTCATAGGTCCAATGCCCATTGTTTCTCTGCACCAAGAAAAGTTCTCAGTGCTCACAGACTTCATCAATTCATCTGCAACATTCTTCAAAGTGTCCACCTTTACCAACAACACCTTTTTGTCCTCAACCATATCCCTCATAAAGTCATATTGAACATCAATGTGCTTTGTCTTTGAATGATAACTAGGGTTCTTTGCCAAGAAAATTTCACTTTGGTTGTCACAGTCTATCCTTACAGCTCTCTGTACCAACCCCATACTTGAACAAAATCTCTGCAACCAAACTTCTTCCTTGCTTGCATGAGTGGTTGCCATGTATTTTTCCTTTGTAGTTGAAAGTGCCACTACATACAGTCTCTTGCTCATCCAAGTGACTACACCTCCAAATAGGTTAAATGCATACCCACTTGTAGATCTTCTCTGATCCAGATATACAGCCTAGTATGCATCAACAAATCCACATATGTCCAAAACTCTATCCAATCCTGGTCTTCCTTAGTAGCACAAAACATAATCACTAGTGCCACGGGAATACCTAAAAACCCGCTTCACTATTGTCCAATGCTCCTTCCTTGGTTTTGACATAAACCTGCTCAATACTCCCACTTCATGTGCAATGTATAGTCTAGTACATACCATTGCATACATCAGGCTACTGAAAACACTTGCGTATGGAACATGGGACATGTCCTCTTCCTCTTCTTGTGTCTTGGGAAATTGTTCAACAAATAACTTTACACTGACAGGAATAGGAACCTTCACCGGATCCTACATATTAAACCTCTGTAATATTGTCTCGACATACTTCTTCCGGTTTAACTGGAGCTTCCTTTTTTCCCAATCTTGTTTAATTTCCATGCCTAAAACATAGTTTGCAGCACCACGATATTTCATGTCGTATTTGGAGGACAATTGGGTCTTCAATTCCTAGATAATTTCTTTTTTATTTACAATAAAAAACATATCATCCACATACAAGACAAAATAAATAACACGGTCACCAATTAATTTAAAATACACACAATGATCTGCTTTGCTCCTGGTCAAGCCAAGTCCCTGTATATATGTATCAAATTTCTGATACCACATCCTTGGTGACTATTTTAATCCACACAAAGACTTTTTAACCTGATGTTAACAGTGTTGAACCCACCAACACGTCAAGGGGATCTCCTTGGTAAGAAGTCCCATTTAGACCTCAGATTGTTTGGTATAGGAGTCCCAGCAGTGGGTCATAAGGTAATGCCTTAACCACAGTGTCGCACAGAGGCAAGTAGAATAACTCTGTCAGCAGCAAGGGTGTGACTAATGCAGTGATTCAAGGAAGGTGTATGAGACGTTCCAACACTTCGAAAGGGGAAGGAAGTGAAGGTGAGTTCTAGGTTGAAAGGGATCAATCCCAACTCAGTTAGGAACAGACAACACAAAAGACATGCACAGCTTCCAGCGGAGCAGTCCACTCGGATGTGGAAGTCACATCATACAAGGTAATATAACATGTACAACACTCACAGATCAATCTGAGATGAGTGTGACAATTGTTATAGCAAGGTTCAAGTGAAAGGTATGTCTAATGTCCAATAGAGAAGTCGACATGGACAGTGACATCATTAACAACATATAAAATGCATTAACAATAAGATTCATATAATTTCATGTGAATCAATTCATACACAAGTACATAAGTTAAACAGCACATATCATTAAAGCAACTGGAGTAGTATAACTACAATAAAAACATATGCATGAAAATGTGTTGACTCTTATTATATAAAGAAGTATAAGTCACAATCATACAATACATCCATGTAAACCTTCTAGCTCCAATAGTGGAACGTTACAGCCACATCCACCTACTCCTCCAAAGATATTTACTAGCTCCATGCAGTGGAGAAGCCAAGGCGTGTTACACTAATATCCAAGCCTCCTTCAAAATAGTCTTAGTAGAAGCTTGGCTCACCAAAAGCCTACACAATGAGCTATGAGGGACTATTTATAGCAAAGGTTAGGGTGACCCTTGACATTCCCCTTTGTGATAGTTCAACTACACTCATGACTCCCCACCTACTCTATGACTATTACATCCAACTGTTGACACTTGACTTACACTTGACATGACTCAACATTACAATGCACATGTACTCATGTGAGACAACATGGCTTGAGCAAGCCTTGCAAGACATCACTGACACTCGGTCTGCTGTGGTGAGACCAACTCTTTGACATGCTTGTGATGATGAAGTTGGTGAGCTGATGCCAAGCTTGGTCGTCTATGATGGTGTGCATGCACCTCATGGTGACATCTTGTTGAAGCAAACTATTGCTTTCATTGCAACTGGTGCATTGGTTCGGCCCCTTCATCCAAATCATTTACTAACATGTGCATGGTCTTCTTGTGTGTGGCTGAACTGGCAGCACACTGATGCATAGTGTCTGTGCTGATCTTCAAGTGTGTGCTAGTGGTCATGTGCATCAACTTGCCAAAGTACCTATTCTACTTCAGTTGGACTTGCTTCTTGTCTTCACCTTGGTGAGTGTGTTGAATGGTTTGGATTGTATGCATGCGCACAATGACATGCATGTTGTTCAATCTCGTGCATGCGATAAACCACACTGCTCACCATGTCTACTCTGTGTTAGTTGCTGGGATGGATCTTTAACTTGTCTGGGTGTAATTTCATCTGTGAGTGCACATTGTGCCCATTGTTGTTCCCGATCCTACTGCAACTCATCCATTTGTCTGTGTAGCTTCATGTTCTTCCTAAGATGATGCTTCAACACATGCAAATCCTTCTTTGTTACATCTTCTACCTTCATGCGATCTTCATGTCACGTTGTCACTCCATAGCCAAATTCTCCAAAGTTTCTTTCATCATCAATGGACCTGCTTGAGCTTGCAACCTTGTTCCGCCTCTATCTTGTCAAAAAACCTCCTCTTTCATTCGTTGAATTCGGTATGCCATCTTCAGTTGTTGATCATGATGCTGCTCACTGTGATGCTGCTGCTTGATGTCCTTATCTATGAAAAATTTGATGTCTTCATGAGTAAGCAATCACATCAACACTTGATCGATTGCATTCAGAAGCGTGCTCTGAACGGTGTCCTCATCTCTACCCTCCTGGAAACCATTGTACCTGTACTTATAAGAGGTAGATGAACACCTGCAATACCTGGAGACATGGCAACACTCATAGTAAGAAATCTATCAGTCAAAAACCAAAATGAACATAAAAACTAACTTGCAACATACCTGGGTGAATGATCATGAAATTTGCGCAATTTTGGTTGGGAGGTCAGGAGAGCGACTACCAATACTACTCAAGGCATAGTTTGGGCTGCTGGGAGACTAGCTGACTGTTGGAACTACGTAATGCACAGTCCATTATAGCTACTGACTACTGGGATTATGTAATTCCAGCTGGGAAGGACTATTGGCTTAGGGATAGATCTATGCAATTTGTTGGGCCAAGCAGTCACTATCCTCTAGAAATGCGTAAACAGTCCTAGAGGCCAATGCTAGGTAGGAATGCAGAAATCTAGAGAGGAAGGTGAGAATTCCTTTCCCAGATTTTGCAATGCAACCTTGGTGAAGGTAGAGCCCAGACCAAGGCTAGCTCGACTCGCTAATGGGTGATTGAAAGCAAGTAAGTCAGTGAATGCATGACGACACTAAGTGATAGTAGAAGTTATTGACAGTGCATTCAAAACATGAATGAAAGATGTAAGAAATAGATCAACATGCATGTGAGTGAGGTAGTTCGTGGGTTGGGCGAACGTCCATGCAAAACAATTTCATGCATGCGACAGCAGCGAGATAATAATGAAAAATGAAACGGATCTAGGAAAAGATAATATATATGTAAATGATAACAAGCATTCAATGAAATCAAGAAAACAATACTCCTACAAGCGAAAACACAAAAATCAACAAGAAATGCAGCACAAGTCATGGGAAGCAGGCTTACCCCAAAACGATTGAATTGAATGTGTCGAATGCTCCTAGATGTGATGTGGGATGTCAGAGCTGCAAGGTTGATGTGATGGATGAGCTCTACAGTGTCTAGTTGATGATTTTTTATAACATCAAGGTTGTGACGTGCATGACACGAATCTAGGGGAAGTGACACTTGGTGGGAGGTTTCGGAATTTCTCCTTGCATGTAAAATCCAACTGCTAAATATAGATCCCTGAAACAAGGGATGCCTTTGCATGCTTCCTTGGGAGAAGCGGCCCATGCATGCAAGTATGTTTTTCTTAGTCCTAGAGGGAACTAATCAACTCAGCTGCACATGCAAGAGACTGCTCGATTGCTGGATAAAAACGCGCATTTATGGTTGGGATCTAGGCTAGCTACCTAGGAGATTTCCACAATTTCTAGGCAAAGAAACTGACTGCTTCCCAGATTTACACAAATCTTGGGCTGAACATCCTACTACTGGGAAAATTTGCGCAAATCCTGCTAGGAGGGTTAGCTGGTAGGATTGCGCAATCCTAGAGCCCAATAAGATGTCAAAGAGGATTGCGCAATTCCTAGAGGGAAAGCTGGTTACCCTTCAGAAATACGAAATTTTCAAGGGGAAGTTGCTCAACCTGCAACTGGACCAAGTTCAGGTGAGCAACTTGTGAGGGGAATGGATCAATTGTGATCGACAGGCTGCCTTTGTGCGAGGAAAACACTTGAATATTGAGTACTTGATGAAGCAATACAAAGTGTTGTGTAAGGATTGAAGGTAGGCTCCAAAACAGGCTAAGGAAAAATTTTAGAGGGTGGTTGTAGCTGCTACAACACCTGCATACCAGTTCTTTCTTACCCTTCACTACAAAGCCTTCAGGTTTCTTCATGTAGATCTCTTCTTCCAGATCCCTGTGAACAAATGTTGTCTTCACATTGATCTGTTCTCCCTCAAATCAAAAGTAGTAGCAACAAATAAAAGTAATATAATAGAAGCTACCTTGGAAACAAGAGAAAAAATATCACCAAAATCAATTCCTAGAACCTAGAAATAGCCTTTTGCTATGAACCAAGCTTTGTATTTCTCCACCTTGCTTTATGCATTCATCTTCTTCTTAAACACCCATTTTCTGTCAATGGGTTTCATTGTAGCCAGCAACTCCACTAGATCCCAAGCCTCATTTTTGTGCAAATATGCCATTTCATAAACCATGGCCTCTGACCAGAGTTTTCCATCCTTTGAATCTACTGCTTCCTTGATAGTTTTGGGATCATCATTACTAATAGATAAAGAAAAATTTGAATAGAAAGCAGTTGGATTATACCTTTCTGGCTGCCTTCTTTCTCGAACTAATCTTCTCACAACTGGAATTTGTGGTTCTTCATGTTCTGATTCCTCTTCTGTTGTAGAGTTTGATTCCTCCTCCTTTAGCTCAAACTCTATCTTCTCAGGTTCCTTTGGTAGGACTTCATGTTTAATAACATCTTTCACCTCTCTAAAAAACACATTGAGGATGTACACAACCTTCCTTGTTTCTAGGTTCCAAATCTTATAACCTTTTAAACCATCCTTATAGCCAACAAAGATGCACCTTTCAGATTTACTATCCAACTCAGTTCTTTTTTCCTTTGGAACATGTACATATGCATCATATCCAAATACCCTCAAATGTGAAAGAGAGGGTTTCTTACCAGTCCATACCTCTTGTGGAGTGTTATCCTCCAACGTTGATGAAGATGATATCCTGATGAGGTAACATGCAGTCTCCACTGCCTCTACCTAGAAATTTTGTCCTAACCCGGAACCACTGAGCATGCATCTTGCCTTTTACATCAACTTCCTATTCATTCTTTCTGCAACTCCATTTTGCTGAGGTGTGTATGGAGTAGTCTTCTGCCATGTTATACCACACTTCTTACAAGACTCTTCAAGTTCCTTCTTGCAAAACTCTCCACCATTATCTGTCCTCAACAATTTTATCTTCTTCTCCGTTTGGTTTCCCACCAGAGCCTTAAATTCTTTAAACCTATGAAATACTTCATATTTCTTCCTACGGAAATATATCCATGTATTAATTGAGAAGTCATCTAAATGATACATAGTGCACAGACTTACCCTATGATGGAACTAATACAGGTACAAACACATCACTTTGAACAAGCTCTAATATTCATTTCGCCCTCTTAACACTAGAGGGGAAACTCACCCGATTCTTCTTCCCATATACACAATTTTCATAGAACTCAAAATCCAGAGAGAAATTAGACATACCTTCTATCATACCATTACAATGAAGTATTCAATGGCCCTTCTCTCCAATATGTCCAAGCCTTTGATGCCATAACATGGTCTTTTCTCCAGAGACCACCATATTTTCTGCTCCACTTTCAGGAACCACAGAACTATTGCACCCGTCAATAACAGTGCTACCCTGAAGCTTGTACAAAGTTCCAATTTGAATTACCTACATCAATACCAGTGTTCCCCAAACCATCTTGTTGGTATCTTTCTGGAATACTGTTTTAAAACCTGCATCGTCAAAATTGCTTACATAAATCAGATTTTTGGCCAATGCAAGAATATGCAGAACACCCAGAAGTGTTCTAATCCTTCCACCTTGCAACTTCAACTTGACTTTTCCATGACCGAAAATTCTAGCCTTCATTTCATCCCCTAAGAAGACATCACCACCATCATATTTATCATACTCACAGAACCACTCCTGTGGGGAGTGAAGAGAAAGGATGCACCTGAGTTAATCAACCATGCCTCATCATCTAAATGTGTACTTAAAGAAGAAGACAAGTACACATCCCCACCTTCATTTGAGGTGGTTTTAGCCTCTGCAAAAGGAGCATCATCAGATCCCTTTTCTTTCTCAGGAGCTTTAGATCTACAGTCATTTTTGAAGCGCCCTTCCTTTCCACATTTCCAACACACCTTTACAGGTTTTCCTAGAGATTTAGATCTCCCTCTATATTTAGATCTCCCACTCAAGGATTTATTTTTGTTTTTGTCCTGGGACCATCCTCGTACAAACAAGGCATCACTATTCTGGTCCTCTGTATTTTTCCATCTCATCTCCTCCGACAACAAGGATGAGACTATTTCATCAAACTACAAGGCATTCACATTCCTACCTATTGCAGCAACTAGACTATCCCACGATTCTAGTAGAGAACACAACAAACTGATGCACTTATATTCATATAAAATTTTTATATCAACATATAAACTGGCTTACCATAGTATTAAAGGCGTTTAGATGCTCTGTCACCAAGTTTCCATCCTTCATCCTCAGGTTATACAACTTTTTCTGTAGGAACAGTTTATTCACCAGAGATTTAGATTTGTAAAAAGTCCCTAACTTATCCCACAAAGCCTTCGTCAAAGCTTCCCTTGATACATTCAACAATACCAAATCTGAGATACACAACCACATTGTGCTCTTTTCCTTCCGATCTGACTTCACCCAGTCTTTAGCTGGCATTCTCATTGGTTTAGTACCCATATCTACCACAATCCACCGATCTTTATCCACCCACAGATCCTCCATATTGAGTTTCCACAACTCTAAGCTCTAACCATTAAATTTATCGATCTCTATTTTTCCACTGCTCGCCGTATTCTTTCACCACAAGAATCGATCCCACAGATCTTCCACTAAACATAGTCTACCACAAGCTCGAGCAAAACCCCTCAGCAGCAAAGCATCCCCTTGAAGCCAAAACAAATCTGATATCAAATGTAGGTTTTAACCCCGTACAAAAATTACGTGCGTACGAATTCTAAAAAATATAAAATAAACAATGGCAAGAGCATAAAACATAAAACAAATATACATAGAGATTTTCCCCTAGATCCCAAAATCGGGACTACCAGATTGATTTTTCATTATATTCCTTTCAATATTACAATACATATATATACATGTCGAAGCATCCATAAACCCCAATCCATTAACCTTGGATTAGAACATAACCATAGTTCCCTTCACCCGATCTACAAAATACCATGTGCAGAAAACCGTCATGCCCATAACCATGTGCGAAAACCACACACAAAACCATAGAGAGGTTCGCCCACCTAATATAGGGTCCAAAAAAAAAATTCCCCTGGGTGCTACCCCAGACCCCATAGAGGGAGGCTACCGCCTCCCTATTGCACCCGATGTAATGAACAAATGGGGCTATTCCCCCCCCCAGGGCTATTTCCCCCCGCCCCCGCCCCCACACGTGGGGCTAGTTGTGTAAATAATATTACAGTGTAGATATTGGCATGCATGAAATCCTATATATGTATTTGCAAGTATGATGACCTAATTATTTATGCTTATAGATTGTGAATTATAGGGTTTGTAACAAAGCCCTAGTAAGTGATATTCTAGGATATGATAATATTATATTATGATATGATTTAGTTTTGATAATAAAATCTAGGGTTTGCAAACAAACCCTAGTAGTGTGTAACATTAGATGCATGGTAGGATTGTTATGAACTATAGATAGGCTTTTTGTATCAAAGTTGGAATCTAGGGTTTGCAGTAAATCATAGTAGATCCTGTCATATCTCTGGAAGTAAAATTGAGGCCCTAGATATAATGAGACTAATATCTTGATTGAATTGATTTAAGTTTTGATGATGTAGTCTAGAAGTTGAGTATGTAACCTTTTCTGATTATAAACCTAACTAAGTTTGGGTATTTCATGTCTAAAGCATTTGATTATTTTGATGCTTTCATTATATTGACATAACATTGATATAGTTAACTTCATGCCTCTATATATGTATTTAGTTGTACTTGTTGTTGAATATTTGTAGGTACATAATCTTCAAGATATTCATAAGTTGAAGATGATCATGATGAGCATGAGATGATCAAGATGACTTTGATGTTGTAAAAAGGAATGAAAGGTATAGAAGGTTCTCTGATGTTATAGAAGAAAAAAATATTTAATCTCCCTAAGTTGAGAGGGAGCAAGGTTAGAAGAAAAAGTACATCTCCCCAATTGAGAGGGAAGGCATATTATTATGGATACCTTGTAAAAGGAATCAAAGAATGAATAAATATGCAATATAATTGACAATAGAAGAAAGATTACACCAATTGAACTTGATAAGCAACATTCGAATGAATGAGGACCCGAAATTTTTCTGTTTACTTGTTTGTATATTTGAAAGTTTATTGTTGATTGGGGTTTGTATTTGTACAAGTAAATCTCTCCATGAAGAAGGACGAACACTTGGGAAGCATGCTTGGACAAATGGATATATCTAGTTTATTAAGGATAGATCAAGCATCTAATGGTGTATGCTTGGTAGGACATATGGTCAGCCTATGTATGTTTGATGTCTAGATCCTAAAGTGGGAGGGTGGTGTTGGTCTTGGAGCTCTGACCTTAGATATGCACCTAGATCCCTGGGCTGATGGTTAGTTAGTAAACCTGATGGTACCTAGACTAGCTAAAAGCTTTATTCCATATTAGTCCCACCCAGATAGATAACCTTGGTCAGGTATCTAGCCCGAGGGACTGAGTGTGCTAGAAATATTCATTGTTCATTTTGGATATCTTCCATTTACCTCTATAAATATAGGTCATTATGAATACCTCCCTCATTAAGAGGTAGTGTTGAAGAATGTAACTAGTATCAGTCTTCATAATTGTACTTGAGCCATGATGTATATTTATCAAAATAAGGAAAGGAAAATTTTACTATTAGATAAATGTACTTATTAAAGCATGGATTTCATGCTTGGGTCAATTATGTTTAGGTCAAAGCCTCCATTGCAAGCTTCTAGGGTTTATATCCAGTGTTTGTGTCCTTATAATAATGTAAAGAACCCTTATTGGGATTTATTTGTCAAAGAAGAAAAATATTTTATTCTAAAATAGGTCAATTAGGCCTCCTCCACCAATTTAGACACAAAACTAAACATGTCGGCCTACAACTGGGCAACAAAACCACTATATAAAGGCAACAACTCAACCTCATTTGTCACTCACTTACAACAAGTTTGATTTGTAGTTTCTGGGCTAAGAAAAAATGTGAATTTCAAGGGAGAAGAGGAAAACGGATAGCAAAGAAGAAGGATATCTCTCACAAGCATAAGAAGTTTAAATTCTCTCTTTCTCTCACATGTGTGAAGCTACTGGAAGGGCTATAATTCTGCAGTTGCTGGGAAGGATGAAATTCTGATGTTGCTGATGAAGCTAGGGCCAAAATTTCTAGATTGGTGTTGGGCTATAGATATTGGACAAAAATAATCTATTGAAGGTTACAGTATCTAATTGGATGTCTGACTTGGTGGAGGAGGAAGGTTTGTTGGTCTAGAGTCTTGGTCCTTCTCAATTTGAATTACTGAAGGAAGAGTTCTTGACTATGTTTTCCCCTATATAGGGTTTTAGCCCCAGTTGTTTGCCTACATCTAATGTCCTTGATCTTCATGTTTTGTTTTGATAATTTCTTGATGAGACAAAGATAAAAGAATAATATAAGAAAGTTAATAATAACATAATAATATCACAAGTAATTATCAACATAGAAAAATATTTCTCCCTTTCTGATTTTCTAACAAAAGCAAGTGGAACAACTGGAAACCATTTCTTAACCTCTTATGATCCTTAGAAGAATTGTTTTGATCAACCATTTAGAAGAGCGTAAATCCAAGGCTTGCCCATACAAGCTTGCTCCCAACCAAAAAATTGAGCATTGAATCCAAATTTCATGAGCACATAAAATGTAACACTATATTTTACCTATCAAATGTTTTTCCATATCTAATTTTATCACCATACCTTTTTTCTTGGTTCATCTTGAATAGATTATTACTTGTACAAAAAATGACATTATTAACCATGTATATTTGTTTGACAATCCCCCATTGATATTTCAACATCAGGATTAGAAGGAGAGTAAACAATATATTTTCAAGTACCTTCTAGAGAATTTTATAAGTCATCGCATAAAGGTATTGTCTCAAACCTAGTGATTTTTTTTGCATTGGATTATTTGGGAATTAACACTAATAATCAAAAGTTTATCCCTCCCAAGTTTGATCTTATTTTGGGTTCCATTCAACATCCAGTCGAGATTATCTTTAATGATGCGCTAATAGACATGGTAGAAATGGATTGTGAAGTAGAAATTATTGCTAGTGCTACAAGTGGTAGGGGATTCACAAAGTTCCACGTGTGATTCAAAAGATCATGGTTATGTAAAGAAGTATTTTTAAAGAAATAATAAGCCAGTTCAAGTCAAATCTTGAGAAAAATTCCAAGGGAATTTTTTTCAAGGGAATGACACAAGGAGATAGTGTCATGCAGAAAGAGTTAATCTTGCGGACAAAACCAACCTTCCTGGAAGCTTAAGGCTTTCTAGTGACAAACAAGACAATTAAGAACAATCCTTCTCTAAATATGCATTCAGCATACAAGAAATCAAGTGTTTAGATCCTACCTGTAGTCCAACGTTGTTGTAGTAGTCCAGCCTCGTCGATCCAGATGAGCTCCTCCTTCACTTCGAAACTTGCATTCACTAACAATCAAACGATTAAATATCACCTGAATATCTCATAAAATAAAACATATTCACAGACCAAGGAGTATATGAAACAACTCATTAATAACAAAATGTTGAGAAGAATGGACTTATTTGTATTAACAGGAAACAAAAGAAACCATTACAACCTGAGCCTTGGTGTTGTGCAAGTTCCTCCCAAGGTCCAGAAAGAGTTTTCCTTTACTTTGATAAGCTCACCCACTTCCAAATGAAACAAGAAAGGATGGGAATCTCTCTTCACAAGCTTCTACAAGGAATTCCTAATTCCAGCAGCATCTACCCTTTGGAATATTCAGCTTTCAACCTCCCTCCTTCTGGCCCAATGCCTGTATTTATAATTCTCTAGAGGAAGTTAATCAGGTCCATCATCAATGGGATAAGCCCCTCTTTGGATGGGGTAACTCCTCTCTTGATGGGATAAGTTCCTCTTTCATAGGGATACATGAACCATCTGGAGGCACTCAATACACGTCAAACAAACTTCTAGAATGCTCTAGATTTGACCACAAGTAACTTTTTTAAGATGAAACTCGCGCCTTTTGACATTTATAGGAGTACGCACCCACCCCTTTACATACA
This sequence comes from Pinus taeda, assembly GCA_000404065.3. NCBI lineage: Eukaryota > Viridiplantae > Streptophyta > Pinopsida > Pinales > Pinaceae > Pinus > Pinus taeda. Next base: position 35,827 of record APFE031520937.1, read on the forward strand.
AAGCATACCAGTACACAGGTATTATGAATTTGGGATGCTTACACGCAGGTAAGGTTGAGAGAAACTGCGTACCCAGAGATAAATATGTTTTTAAAGACTTTCTCTCTTTCTTGAAGTTTGACATGGAGAGAAGAGGTATGAGGCTTGCCAAGGAGGATAGTATGACTGTAGATGGAGCCATACTAACTACAAATAGTCATGGTGAAAAATTTTAGTGTAACAGATTGCCCCCTAAAGTGTGAAGCCTGTAATAGATTAGGGTTTTATATCATCTAGGAAGGGTGAAGTACTTTATCATTTCAAGGATTATCTTGTGGAGAGCCCAGTCAGAACCTGCAATTTTCAACACAAAATACATGTATAAGATTATATCATGGCTGAGGTAGGCATTCCCATACTCAGATCAAAAACTTTAACTAACAGACTAACTACTGCTCTGATACAGGAATGATTTCACAGTACATCATAATCATAGACTCATGTAGACACAGTATGGACGCAGCCATCTGTTTATAATTAGTCTGCTATATAATGAGTACAAAACTCCTCGCAGCCTGGATGGTGGAAACTAGATCCAGGGTCTTCATTTCTACTTCCCAAAATGGTACGATTCTAGCCATGCGAATAAATGAGTCGATGTCAAACATGGTAGAAACCACTTTATTACCAGTCGATGATGTAAACTGTTAACAAGTGTGAGAGAGACCACCAATGATGTCAATGGTTCTCAAATTACCCAGTACAATCCATGAGATGTGAATGAATGAGTCGATGTCGAACATTTCACGGAGTCCTTCAATCGAAAGTCAATGATGTAAACTGATGTCGAAGGCAAGAAACCTGCCTTTGATGCATGCAGACTTCAAGGTACTGACGATTCCTAAGTCATCTCTCTAGATAATGTGCTGATGTCGATAGAAAGAGACTCGTCGCAGGAAAGCCCACAACACGAAATCATAGTTCAAGTTGAAGAAATGTTGCTGTAAGGACTGACTCAAGGATGATAAAAATGGATGAGAGGTATTTTGCAGTTGAATGTTTTGTTTGCGGACCTCTTGAACACATAACGACACAACAGATGGCTTGGTGACGAATGACTCAAAGTTAATAACCGGAACCCGGCTGAAGAATTTCAATGTGGTTTGATCAACTGTGAGGCAAAGGATTTCCCAACCCAGGTGAATGAAAAGTGTCATGTTCAAGAGCGGTAATAAGGTTTTTCCTGAGACAAAAGGATAACAAATAGGCTCATTCTTCTCTCTTTTCCCCCACCATTTCTGGCAAGTACCTCTTTACTTTTTACAAGATTGAGGAGGATAACATATGCTTGATTATAAGCTCATCCTTCGGATGAGTCCAACATAGTTTTGATTCGAACCCTAAGAAGGAGTGGTCCGTTCCTGTTTGTAATAGAACAGGTCCTTTACTGTGAAATTTTAACGAGTCCAGTATAGGAGAAACTCGGCGTTTTTCAATTTTAGAGAGTCTGAAAAACTTAAGAAGACTCCAAATTGGACTTTTTCGTAAATTTGTGTCTCCTAGGCCCGAAAAAGTATAAAATAATACTTAGGAGAACTGCTTGATCTTGCGACCAAGGAGTACTTTCATGATTAGTGTCTTTGACCTGAAAAGTAAAAAGCGATCAAGGACACGTCGTTTTATTTCCAGTATCGAATTTGAAACGACAAAAACTCGGCGATCTTTTTATGTTTTTACGGTCGAAAAAGCGTTGTAAATCGACCGTCTTTTAATTCCGTTTTAACGAGTTTAAAAGAGAAACTCGGCAATCTTTTCATGTTTTAGGAGTCAGAAAAGGGCTCAAAAGATGACTCTGAGGTTTCACTTTTTCGTAAGTTTTAATGAGTTCGAAAAAATGATAAAATTGTACTCATATGGCCAACTTTAAATTTAATTTACGAGCAGGAAAGGACGGAAAGAACTCGGCATTTTCATTTGTTTTACGAGAATGAAATATAGCAAAATAATCTCGGGATTTTCATGAGTTTAACGAGTCTTGAAAATAACCGAAATTGACTCGAGATAGGTTTCATTTTTACAAAAGCTTGAAACAGAGAAAAACTATGCTTCAAAGTAGTTTCATTTTTACACAAGCTTGAAACAGAGAGAAAACTGTGCTTGATGCCCCCTAAGCATAAATTCTAGAGCGCATGCCCCCCAGCTTCATTTTATTCAACTAGTTGGATGAAATCAAGGTTGAGTTACAAGATCATTTGAAAGACTCGACCTAAAATTGTAACAAAACTATGCAAAAACTGAAATAACTAACCTAAATATAAAACTTATCATCTATGAGG
>APFE031520937.1:39992-120724 GCA_000404065.3 Pinus taeda
GGCTCTTGTCTTTTTTGAACCATTTAATAGTTGCCTCCAGCTCTTCCTTCGTCACTTCCATCATCAGGTCCTCTAAATATTCCTGCTATACAAATCTGGGAAAAAGTTCAGCAACTCGCATGATTTCCATAATATTCACTTCTCTAGGCGCCTTGTAGATGCTTTTGAAATGCTCCACTGCTAAACTAGCCAAATCCCGTTGAGATGAAACCAGTTGTCCTTGTTCATTACGAAGATCCCATATAGTGTTAATGGATTTTCTACCATTTGCAAATTTGTGATAGAACTTGGTATTGTCATCTCCTTCAATGAGCCAAATTGCATTGCTCCTGAGTCTCCAGCTCTCCTCCCTTTCCTTCAGTATATGAGAACGCTTCGTGATGAGAGAGGTATAATGGTCTTTGATTTCCTGTGATGGGAAGGTGCCACTGAAAGAATCATCATGTGCAGCGATAGCCCTCTCTACCTCCTTCAGGGTGTTGTCATCAGCCATGCGCTTATTGTGTGCCCATATTTTGGTTATCCTCTTGAGTTCTGATAGTTTCCTGATAAATCCTTCTGTGTGATCTTCATATTCCAGAATGGGGTTGGATTGCCAGAAATTAGTGACCAATTAAGTATAGGAAGGATCCTTGAGCCAAGAGGCGTTGAATTTGAAAGGACCTTTTATCTTATTGTTTGTGTCAGCCAGTTCCAAATATATTGGCCGATGGTCAGATATGCCTCCTGTGCCAACCCATTGACGAATACAAGGATGAGAGTTGAAGAAAGCTTCTTTTATGAGGAATCTATCCAGTCTCCTTGCAAGGTTGTGGCCTCCATTGTGATTATTTGTCCAAGTATACTTTATCCTGGGGATTTAAATTTTTCGTTGGGACACTATGAATCTGAGAGACTGTCTACTTGTGCCGAGTGACCCCAAGATTCATAGTGTCCCAACGAAAAATTTAAATCCCCTCCAAGTATGATGTTGTCTGCCTGTAGGAAGTCCAGATCTAGAAGGGTTCTCCAAAAATGTGCCCTTTCTACACAAGGACCATAAACATCTGATGCGGGAGCATTCAGCCCAAGATAAATTATTGTAAATAATAGTCATAGGGGGTCAAGCATTCTAGAATTATTTTCCTAAGTTACAAGTCAGTGTGATTAATTAGATGTTTCCAAAGTAAATAAATGAGAAAATAGGAAATAGAGAGTGCTTCTAGGCATAAAGCAATGAATGTGGATCATTATGGGATAAGAGGCTTTTCTTGTTCTTAGAACAGGGAAAAAGATGGAATAAAGCTGAGGAGATGCTTTTGACATATGTATGCATTGCATGTAGAGTTTAGAGGTTTTAGTTGAGTGATTTTAGGATTTTTTAATCATATTAAGTTTTATAAATAATGAAGCCCAAAGGCAGAAAAAATGAGAGAGAGGGAGAGTAGGCTTAGACAACAGGACTGTAAGTCTTCTGGCAATTGTAAGGCCATCACTGTCGCACATCCGACAAAGACAAAGTCTGTAAGTGCTTTCATTGTTAATGTAAAAAGTGGTTTCAGAATTGTGTAATTTGATTTCTGGAGTGGAATATATCCTATGTAATTGGGTTTAAATAAAGAATGCTCGTTTATATAATCTGGTAGTGAGATCATTGTTAATGCCATTAAATGAACAAAATGGGAAATCGATTTAAACAATCGATACTGTAATTGGTTTATATTTCGGCACCAAATTGAAGGAACTGATATTGTTAATATCAATATTGTACTGTTGATGGGAAAGAATTGGGTTTATGAATTTCTGAATCTATTTCTGAAGAATCGATGTTATGTTTAGAGATCTGGTTAAATTTCCAATCGAATGAGGTATTCAATTTGGCAAATGACAAATTGTGCTGACGTAGAGGTTAAGGTCCAGAACTAACATTTATATGCTTGTATGAGTAGTAAGAGACTCCAGTGAAGGCGTAAAGGTCAATTGTTGAAAAAGGATCAAAATCGATTAATAGTTCACACCACAGACAACGTTTTAAATTTGGGTAAAGAATGACTTGGGTTTAAAAGTATACAACAGCAGTTCAGGACTGGCTCAATCCGTGCAGAATCAAAGAGGACGCTGATAAGCATCATGGGGGAGAACGCACAATGGCATTCATACTCTGTTCTGAGATTGAATTAAAAAAAAAAAAACAAATTTTAAATTGTCGGTTATTGTATGTATAATTGTATATGTGGTGCAACGGAATGATGATGGGGCGCGGTCCAAAGGTTAATACATAGTGGTGTTGTGCGTTGTGAATCATATGCGCAATCCCCTTTAGAGTTTTATGGTGTTGTGCGCATATTCATATTACTGTGTGCCCGGATTATAATTGCTGGTAAATATATAACTATTTGTGTGGTGTTGCTAATTATATAATGGAGTGAGTGGGTACATATTTGTTGTTGATTATAAACCTGTGTGCATGGAGAGAACGCTCCTGATTGAGGAAGCCAATGCCTTGTGGCAGACGATGATTGCAGGTCATATATATATTGCTGATGATTTATATTTAACTGTATATTAATACCTGTAGACGTGGTGCGGTTGGAATTTATGTGGTGTATCAACGCAACTTTGCGTAGTGGAAAATTGTCATTAAGATTTAATCAAAACCTGTGTATTGTATGATTGCCATAATAAAAGTTGTCATTGAAGAGTGAAAGTGTTGATCAAAGTTGCACCAAGAGAGGGCGCTTTATTGATTGTGCATGGTGTTGACAGAGGTAAGTGCATATATTATGCTTCCGCATGCAAATGGTAAAGTTGTTGAATTTGTGAGGAATTTGAAACAAGCTTCCGCATATGAATGGAGATTGCCAGAGTATGAAATTGCCCAGATTGGAGTGTTAATTGGGCAATGATGCATTCTTAAATTCATAGTCAAAGAAAAATCATGGGTATATTGCAGGCCAACCCTGCATCAGGTGGTATCAGAGCTAGAATGCTCAGCTGAAGATGTTTTTTTTTTTTTAGAACTGAAGTGTGATGAATGATTTTTAAATCTGATATGCAAACTACACAAGTGAACAGGATTGCAGAAGTGGGAAGAAGACAAGATCATGCAAGATCTTAAGAGGTGAGATTATTTTTCTGATTTGAAATTTGTAAATGAATTTTGTGGTTGCAGAGAAGGTGGCAGTGAACCTGGCATTCAACTGAAGGCTGGATAGGGAGGACAATTGCAGTGTCCTGAAGAAGAAGAAGGTGAGTTGAAGAGATAGCCTAGAGAGAGCAGAGGAGTGCTCAAGAGGTTCCAGAGGCAGTGAATTAGTACTTACCAAAAGACTGAGTGAGGAAAGCTTGGTGAGGTAAGTTGCAGCAAGAGAGATTGTTGTTGCAGAGGCTAGTACAACTCATGGTGCGTGAGAAACTCACGAGGAAGCAGTCTGCCAGAGGGAGAGGGAGTTTTTCTAGAGGAAGAAGAGGTTCATAGAAATGCCACAGAAATGAGATGACTGCAGAGGTTCGAGAAAAAGAGATTGCAAAAATAAAGGCACAATTACAGGTACTGGAAGAATGGCTACAAGAGCAGGAAAATCAGAAAGGAAAATGGCTCTTTCCACTGAAGGGCAAGAGAGTGATTTGGCGACAATTGCAGAGGAGGTTGAGGAAAATTCTGATTGCCTTATTGAAAAAGGGACTTAGAGTTCTTTAGCCAGGAATGGATTTTGAAAATTCCACATGCAGATATACTAAAAGAAAAATGTTGAAGGAAGCAGTGAAGACTGAAAAATCTTGTGATTTAAAAACTAATGAGTTGTGCATGTTTGCAGGTACAGAACAAGGAGATGAACAAGCTTTAGAATTTTCCCAAGAAGAGTTGAATCTGAAGGCTGTTCAGATCAATGATGAGAAAATGAAGACGAAGGAGTCTAATCAGAATGTTGGATCAGCTGATGATTGGTCAAAAGTTGTTGAAGGTATAGAAAATTATGTGAAGTTTCCAAGTTCTACTCCTAATGAAGTTGTTGAATTGTATAGAAGACTAGATCTCCAGAGAAGAGAGTTGGAGAGACAGAGGACTTATGTGCTGAAATATTTGCTAGAGACATCTGAACCAGAGGAAAAAGTTGCAGATGATGAGCAAAGGAATGTTGCAGAGGGACAGGAAGTTTGGGAGGCAGCAACATCCATAGTGACAACCAGAGCAACATGTGGGGAAACATTTATGATGACAGCTGAGACAACATTGATAGCAGCAGAAGAGGCACTGATGCCTTATATTTTTTATTCTAACAATTGTTTTTTGAATACATGTCTTATTGAGGATGGTGGGGAAAGTCTGTTAGACAAAGAAATTGAAATGATGAGGCGGATCATGATGAAGGAATTCCGGAAGAGACCAGCAGCAATGAAACAAAATGGAAGCAGCAAAAGAAAGACAGCAGAAGATTGTGAGAGTGCAGCTAGTGGAGCGATGCAGCATAAAGTGTGGAGACCTGGAGAAGAACAACAAACAGAAGCAACGGCAAATGGAAAGTTGCAACACAAGATATGGGATGCAGGGAAACCTAGATCTAAACACATGATCAGGAGATCATGAAATTTTTGTACCTTGGGAGTCTGATGTGGGAGCATTCAGCCTAAGAGAAATTATTGTAAATAATAGTCATAGGGGGTCAAGCATTCTAGAATTATTTTCCTAAGTTACAAGTCAGTGTGATTAATTAGATGTTTCCAAAGTAAATAAATGAGAAAATAGGAAATAGAGAGTGCTTCTAGGCATAAAGCAATGAATGTGGATCATTATGGGATAAGAGGCTTTTCTTGTTCTTAGAACAGGGAAAAAGATGGAATAAAGCTGAGGAGATGCTTTTGACATATGTATGCATTGCATGTAGAGTTTAGAGGTTTTAGTTGAGTGATTTTAGGATTTTTTAATCATATTAAGTTTTATAAATAATGAAGCCCAAAGGCAGAAAAAATGAGAGAGAGGGAGAGTAGGCTTAGACAACAGGACTATAAGTCTTCTAGCAATTGTAAGGCCATCACTGTCGCACATCCGACAAAGACAAAGTCTGTAAGTGCTTTCATTGTTAATGTAAAAAGTGGTTTCAGAATTGTGTAATTTGATTTCTGGAGTGGAATATATCCTCTGTAATTGGGTTTAAATGAAGAATTCTCTTTTTATATAATCTGGTAGTGAGATCATTGTTAATGCCATTAAATGAACAAAATGGGAAATCGATTTAAACAATCGATACTGTAATTGGTTTATATTTCGGCACCAAATTGAAGGAACTGGTATTGTTAATATCAATACTGTAGTGTTGATGGGAAAGAATTGGGTTTATGAATTTCTGAATCTATTTCTGAAGAATCGATGTTATGTTTAGAGATCTGGTTAAATTTCCAATCGAATGAGGTATTCAATGTGGCAAATGACAAATTGTGCTGACGCAGAGGTTAAGGTCCAGAGCTGACATTTATATGCTTGTATGAGTAGTAAGAGACTCCAGTGAAGGCGTAAAGGTCAATTGTTGAAAAAGGATCAAAATCGATTCATAGTTCACACCACAGACAACATTTTAAATCTGGGTAAAGAACGAATTGGGTTTAAAAGTATACAACAGTGGTTCAGGACTGGCTCAATCCGTGCAGAATCAAAGAGGACGCTAATAAGCATCATGAGGGAGAACGCACAATGGCGTTCATACTCTGTTCTGAGATTGAATTAAAAAAAAAACCAATTTAAATTGCCGGCTACTGTATGTATAATTGTATATGTGGCGCATTGGAATGATGATGGAGCGCAGTCCAGAGGTTAATACATAGTGGTGTTGTGCGTTGTGAATCATATGCGCAATTCCCTTTAGAGTTTTATGGTGCTGTGCACATATTCATATGACTGTGTGCGTGGATTGTAATTGCCGGTAAATATATAACTATTTGCGTGGTGCTGATAATTATATAATGGAGTGAGTGGGTACATATTTGTTGTTGATTATAAACCTGTGGCCGTGGAGAGAACGCTCCTGATTGAGGAAGCCAATGCCTTGTGGCAGGCGCTGATTGCAGGATATTGCAGGTCATATATATATTGCTGATGATTTATATTTAACTGTATATTAATACCTGTAGATGTGGCGCGGTTGGAATTTATGTGATGTATCAACACAGCTTGGCGTAGTGGAAAATTGTCATTAAGATTTAATCAGAACCTGTGTATTGTATGATTGCCATAATAAAAGTTGTTGCTGAAGAGTGAAAGTGTTGATCAAAGCTGCGCCAAGAGAGGGCGCTTTATTGATTGTGCATGGTGTTCACAGAGGTAAGTGCATATATTATGCTTCCGCATGCAAATGGTAAAGTTGTTGAATTTGTCAGGAATTTGAAACAAGTTTCCGCATATGAATGGAGATTGCCAGAGTATGAAATTGCCCAGATTGGAGTGTTAATTGGGCATTGATGCATTCTTAAATTCATAGTCAAAGAAAAATCCTGGGTATATTGCAGGCCAACCCTGCATCAACATTCAAAATATGGACTTCATTCTCTATAGAGTGAGCAAAAATATCCATGCCTATGAATCCCCTACCTCCCCAAAAATTTCTGAGCTCCATAGTCTTATTGTTAATACCAATAGAAATACCCCCAGATCTTCCAGACACGTCCAGGGCTTGAAAGGTCCAATTCAGCAGCCAAGAAATAAAAGTAGAGATAAGATTGTCAGCTGAGCAAAGAGTCTCTTGCAGCAAAAATAATATCCAGCTGTGTCGAGGTGAGAAGCCTTCTGAGTGCTAGTTTTTTAGGAGGGCTAGCAAAACCCTCTATAGTTGTAGGATAAGACCTTCATGGAGGATGAGACAGAGGGCCATTCCTAGCTCTAAGGGCCCTATCAATAGTTTCTTCTCTCACAAGGGCAACTTATTCATCCGCTGTGTGTCTGGATTTAGTGAGCTGGGAGGGACGACCTTTGAAAGGTCTAATAAAGGCAGGGATAGAGTCAGGTTCCAGTCCAACCACATCAGGTCCACGTTCCTTCGATCTGGAATGGGGGGAGTACCGAGGAGTTACAGAGGGGGAGGGAATGGAAAGGGAAGAAAGGGAAGATGATGTGAGGGATGGGATGCTAGGATTAGTGATGGGAGGGGGGAGGGGAAGAGAATAGAGAAGGGAGGTGGGGGGAGCAAAGCCGAGTGATCTAAATAAAGAGTTCGAAGATGATAAATCAGGAGGAGATGAAACGAAGAGTGAATTGGATGCAAGTGAAACAGATATACCAGCAACAGGAGAAGAGAGAGAGGTGGATATAGATAACATACCCGACAATGAGGTGCACTCCTTATCCGGGTTGGTATAAGCCGGCGGACGAGACAATGAAGGATTTGTATTCAAGTGACCCTTATCAGTGTTTGTAGCTTGTGGGAATCCCTGACTGTCCTCTGTATCCTTGTCATTCTTTGCTTTCTTAGCATCATTTCCATGTGGGCTTCCTCCTGGAAGTTCCGTCCCTAGATCCTACTCTGTACCCCTGTTCTTATGCAAGAGGGGGCAATCCCTGTATAAGTGCCCAACTTTGTGGCATCTGTAGCAGCGGTAGGGGATACCTTCATAGTGAATAATCTACTTGCGAGATGTGTCCCTCCATTGTATGGTGATATACTTCTATAATCGACCCTGAGTATCATGGCTGATGAGAATATGGGCGTATGCCATCATGCCCATGAATTGATAGGACTTATCAAAATCCATATAGGAGCCAATAGCATTTCCTATTCGCTTGAAAATATCCTCTGACCAATATTGCAATGGGAGACCCGGGAGTTGAATCCAAACTGGCCCAATTCCTATTTGCTCCGTCTCAGGGTCAAAAAGGGGCGTCCATCGCTTGAGAAGAACCGGGGCATGTTCAAAATGCCAAAAGGAGGACAATATCTAGTTGGTATGATCAACAGGAGTGAATCTTAGTGCGAACCATCCCCTCACAAAATTATGCACAAAGGGGATGTCCACCAAATGGTGTCCCCATATTTCGGATGCCCAAGCTTTCAAGCGGGCCGCCGTGTAATTTCGTCCTCTGATATGCCCAACCAAAACTCGGTCGGCAAATTCCATTATCTTCCCCCATTGTATGTCCCCTTCAAGTCTTAAGAAGATGTCATCCGCCTTTGATTTGTAGCACTTGTACTTCTTGGAGCCCCTAGGTGGTGGCTGCAGATGAGACCGGCTCGGAAGAGGGTCAGAAACCGTGGGGGGAGGGTTAGGGTTACTCGAGGGCGGGAAAGGGTAGACACCAGAAATGGGAATAGAGCCAGCAAGAGGCGGGATGGTGGTGAAACTATCCAAAGGTGGAGTAGATGTGACCAGAGGGGGAAAACTGGTAGATCCAACGATCGCAGATGAATGAATAAGCCGGCGGACTCGCACTGCTGGGACAAGATTATCCAAACCAGGGTTAGAGTTTAGACAGTCAGAAACAAAACCGAGGGTCACCGAGGAATGAGGGGGAGTGGAGAGCGCAGGCCAAGTAGGTGGGTCATCTGGGAGGACCACTAACTGTGACCGTGACGGTTCCACAATGGAGAAAGAAGGGAAACAACCGTGGGAGCCAGTGTTTAACATACCTTCAGATGCGGGAAATGTGGAACGCTAGATAGATACCCCCTCCAACGGGTCTTCGGAGTAATCCACGGCATCCAGGTTGTCCATGCTGCCAGCTACGCCTTAAAACGGAGGACACCTCGAAATGCTGGAGAAAACATAGAGAATAATCACTAACCAGGACCGGACAGCTTGAGACAGGGAGGAGACCGTCGAAATAGGGAAATCGACCAGGTATAAACCCCAAATCAGTAAATAATAATCTCGCTTAGCACCCCGACAAGTAGAAAGTCAGAAGCAGAAGGTAAGGTTAGGAGTGAAGCACGACATGGGGCAACGAAAGCAGTGACCGAAGAGGGCCCATGGTGATTTGCTGTAGACTGTAGAGCCCGTTGAACCCTAACCGAAACCCTCGTGAGCGAAAGTCTGTCGATCCATCCCTTCTTGTCCTTCACTTGGATGCCTAGAAACTGTATTTCGTTTGAGAGCTCAAATGGTCACTTAATCTCAAATCTTATAAAGAGTACCTCCACAAATACTTCACTACTTTACAAATATAAGAATTTGATAATTTATGTTGTGTTTCTCATGGTACTCCCTTACCTCTATTATATACCAATAGATATTGAGGAATTACATCCGAATAATGCATATGACATACTAAGCCCACAGGGTTAGCTTAATTTCTTGAGTCCTTGTCATTAAAAATCCTTTGCTATCAGGAGGTCACACATTCAATTCTATCGACACTCTCAGGGATAGACTCTATGGTTGAACCAATAGAAAGTGATCCCTTTGGGTGGATTTTCCTCTACAAATATTTTGTTGATGTAGCGATCACTTATCTTTGGGGTCCATGAACCACATGGAAAAAATAATACATGTGGGTAATCTAATTTCACCTCTTTATAAAATATATTATTACAAGGGCATTTTACTCCATAGTGAATGTGGGATAATATTAGAGTTTCTTCTAACATAACGTACACATTATTACTTTTCAAAGGGACACATTCCAACTCTTTATTATTGACATATCTTAAGAAGACAATGGATTTTGATAGAACAAGTCCTGTAAAATTTAGGATAGGTACATTGAGACCCGTCAATTGACACATTATTAAAGAAGAAGATTATGCAATCCACCTCAAGGCACCAATTGTTTCTTAGAATACTACTAGAGAAAGGGGTTTTTAGATATTTATAGAAATGCATTGTGTTTATGGTGCATTGTATGACACTTTACCTAGCTTTGGTTCGAGTAAAAATCTCATAAATGCTTATATACTTAGTATATGATGAAAACATCTTTGTTTAAATATGGCATAATTGACTCCTTCAAAATTAAAATTAACCCCCAACAAAGAGAATCAAATTATGCATACAAGAATCCATTTTTTGGGAAATCTTCGTCTCTTGTAATTATCTTCCTTACTATAGTTGGAAGTTTCTTAATATTTAGCATAATCGAGTTATTTAACTATCAGAAATCTTATTTATGTTGGATAAATATATACACACTCATAAAAAAATGAAGTAATTGAGGATGATAACACTAAAATTAAAACAAAAACTTGTTATTAAAATTTATTGGATAGAAAGATTCCAATTTTAGGCCGACTTATTTTTGAAGTTTCATCATTTTCTTATGTCCTAGAAATTCTTGAATTATTATTTTTCATAGAGTGGTGTACTTAAATAAAAATGAACAAATATGGTAAACATTAAATTAGTAAGGTCCTTGGATGATATTTTTTTCCTTTTTATTATTTATATACAATAAGAGTTATATGGTGGCAATGTCGTTTTTGTCCTTTTGCACATTGCCACTACATGGCTCTTGTTTATTGTGAAACATATGCAAAGTATCTGTGTTGACATGAAAATAGATAATAATAAAAAATCAAATTTGATTTTACATATTAGATGTAGAGAGGAAATACCCATCTCCAATACAATGAACCACCCAAAAAAAGGAGAAGCAATATTGGCATATACATAAAAATTTATTAATAACAAAAAGACCATTTTAATGTGGACAATATAGCTCACAAATAAAATTCTTCAATGCAAATGTTATCTAAAATATTTTAATGCCTTTTATTTATATATTATATATTTTAAAATAGAATATGTATATATGCTATAAAGCAATTAAAACAAAAATGAGTTAAGATGTTTATAGTTTTTTTTGTTTCTTCTTGTCAAATTTCAGACAATTACAAATTTAAATTATGTAATTTATGTAACTATTGCAAATTTATTCAGATCTATCCATGAATGAATGAAAGGAATAACAAAATCATAATTAAGATATTATAAATCTTCTAATTTAAAGTGATGCAAAATGATTAAAAAATGATTATGCTACAAAATTGAAGTTACCTATTATTAGTCCTTGCCTGGGACTATTAGTGATCGATCGATCGTTGACCTACCATTACTTGATACTTTGACCGGTTTTTTTTTCGGTGTTTTCAAATTTTAACCTAAGTTTGATGCTCCCAATTTTATTCAACAAAATTTTACCCAAAGTTTTTGCTTCTGCAATCGATTGAGGTCTTATTGCAGCCTTCACATTGCCCGATGCAAAAATATTGAGGCAATCTCATCTTATCCAAAGTATGCTATGGTAGGCTGTGCAGGCAAAGTTTGAAATATCATCTTATCCTAAGTTCTTTCTAGGGCCTATTCCACGTTAAGCCAACACCTAATTTAGACATTTGTTCATAGAGATATTTGCATGTTGACCACCTGTCAGCGTATGGAACCATGTCAAAGATTATATCACAAGTAGAGAACCCTGCGAGGAGCCTTTCAACTCTGTGTACTCGTTCCTAACTTCTTTGCTCATTGTTTCTCTCCTCCAAAGGAGGTCTTCGGTCCGCTCTGCAAGAGGGTTTCCCTATACAATCGTCTTCAGTCTTCCGCTTGTGGTTGGTGTTGTTGGGTGTCGAGGCTACCTTTCCTTCCTTCACCATTAGTCTCCATGTCCGTTAGCTCACAGCGATTGTAAGTTAGAGCTGAACAGGCGACGTATTTACACTTTTTACATTTCACGGTTGGGGCTCAGAGGGGACTAATTTTCAAAGAATCTGTGTTTTTAAGTAGAGGATTGGAATGGGTTATAGGTGACCGTCTTCATCGTCCACACTACAAGGTTTTTGAATAGATTCTCAGCATTATGCGAGAAAAAACTGGCAGAAGTACACTGGTATGTTCATTTGCTTGTAAATTTTGGGCCAGCTCTTGTTTTTACTTTCTACTTGTAGATCTTTTCTCTTCCTGTCCTGTCATGCGGAAAGAGTTAATCTTGCGGACAAAACCAACCTCCCTAGAAGTCTAAGACTTTCTAGTGACAAACAAGACAATTAAGAGCAATCCTTCTCTAAACATTCATTTACCATACAAGAAATCAAGTGTTTAGATCCTACCTGTAGTCCAACGCTGTTGTAGTAGTCTAGCCTCGTCGATCCAGATGAGATCCTCCTTCACTTCAAAACCTGCATTCACTAACAATCAAACTATTAAATAGCACCTGAATATCTCATAAAATAAAACATATTCAACATACAGACCAAGGAGTATATGAAACAACTCATTAATAACAAATTGTTGAGAAGAATGGACTTATTTGTATTAATAGGAAACAAAAGAAACCATTACAACCTGAGCCTTGGTGTTGTGCAAGTTCCTCCCAGGGTCTAGCAAGAGTTTTCCTTTACTTTGATAACCTCACCCACTTCCAAATGAAACAAGAAAGGATGGGAATCTCTCCTCACAAGCTTCTACAAGGAAGTCCTAATTCCAGCAGCATCTACCCTTTGGAATATTCAGCTTTCAACCTCCCTCTTTCTGGCCCAATGCCTGTATTTATAGTGTTCTAGAGGAAGTTAATCAGGTCCACCATCAATGGGATAAGCCCCTCTTTGGATGGGGTAGCTCCTCTCTTGATGGGATAAGTTCCTCTTTCATAGGGATACATGAACCATCTGGAGGCGCTCAATACACGTCAAACCATCTTCTAGAATGCTCTAGATTTGACCACAAGTAACTTTTTTAAGATGAAACTCGCACCTTTTGACCTTTACAGGAGTACGCAGCCACCCCTTTACATACAGAGCGTACCAGTACGCAGGTATTATGAATTTGGGATGCGTACACGTAGGTAAGGTTGAGAGAAACTGCGTACCCAGAGATAAATATGTTTTTAAAAACTTTCTCTCTTTCTTGAAGTTTGACATGGAGAGCAGAGGTATGAGGCTTGCCAAGGAGGATAGTATGACTATTGATGGAGCCATACTAACTGCAAATAGTCATGGTGACAAATTTTAGTGTAACAGATAGGCTTATATTCATAGATATAAGAGTCAATAATATGAAAGGATATTTGGTAGGCTTTAGAAGGAAAGATAGTTGGATGAGAACTTGGAAAAACACCCAACAATGATGTAATGTACCCCCTTATTATCCATAGCCCACTAGAAGGATGTAAGGAAGTAGTTACTATGATGACTCGACCTCCAAGGTCTTGTTATGGAAATTGGGTCTAAATTTTTTTATTTTTCAAAACTTTTCAAAACCCAAAATAAAAACACCATTGCATTTGTCTCATCTAGGCCTTTCTAATGACATAAAATTTTACTCAATCTTATTCCTATATCAAAAGTTATAGCCATTTAAATATTGAACTACTATGTCATCCTAACCTACCACGTGGCACCCAAGTGGTCCCCATGTGGCTATCCAAGTCATTACCATGTCATCTTTCTAGAGGTCCATGTGGCATTTTTGTCAGCAACTGCCACCATGGTCCATGCCACACAATCTTCCTTCCATGTCATTGGTTGTAGACGTCGTGGTTACATGGACTGTATATGTGTGTGTGTTTGTGTGTGTGTGTGTGTGTGTGTGTGTGTGTTTGTGTGTGTAAACTCCATAGAAAACACCCATAACCATATATTTATAAAATATAACATGTGGTACATAACCATAGTCAAGTGGGGTCCACCTTGCCACGTAACACCGGGGGATAAAATCTCGGTATATATATTCCCAAGACTCTTGAGGTTATGAATAGAGGCATAGTGCAAAATGCCCGAGATTTTATCCCTAGTGTTACGTGGCAAGGTGGACCACGCTTGACTATGGTCATGCACCACATGTTATATTTTATAAATATATGGTTATGGGTTTTTTCTAGGGAGTTTATAGACACACACACACATATACAGCCCATGTAACCACAATGTTTGTAACCAATGACATGGAAGGGAGGTTTTGTGGCATGGACCCTTTGGAAATATACATAAAACATATAAAATATAGCACAAACCACTGTCCATGGGCACACTTTTCCATGTAATCCCAAGATTTTCAACCGCTTTGCTGCTTAAAACCTTCAAGGTTCATGCAAGCAGGATATAGTTCCCCTCCACGTTAACCAATGGAAATCCTCCTCTCCTGAAACATAAATCATATACATTACTCACAATGGCCCATTTTCAAAATGTCAAGGTGATGTCATTGCTTAATATCATTGGGGTGACATTCCTTGTACCGAAACTTTTTCCCTGTGACTTCTACACCATGCCCCTTCATAAATCAATAAGGTGGCATCATGTTAATGTCACACTTGCCACATGGCCTCCTTCAAGAGTACCATGTGTCACTCATTTATAGGCCACTTGGACCCACTGAATTCTCATTTCTCGGTGACATGTGTCCTACTTCATGATGCCATATCACTCCTTAACCACATCATATTCCATAATGGTTATGGGCCCCACCAGGTCCTTGGACCCTTATAAATCACTCTTTCCTTGTTTTAAGCAAATTTGACGTATTTTGGCATTTTTTCTATTTACAAAGGATTTAGCCAATTTAGCATTCGTTGCCTTAAATTGGCTAAATCCTTTGTAAATATAAAAAACTTCATGTTTCTTGCCTTGTTGTATAGAGCTCCAACCAAACAGGCTCGAATGCCACATAATGTAGAAATAACTCGAAATTTTCAACTGCTAATGAATTCAAACTAAAATCAACAAACACAAATTTCTTCTACTAAATTCTATGGAAGGAAAATTGACAATAAAACACATGCAATCATTCAGTCACAATGAACACAATTTTTATTGGGGAACCCAACTAGGAAAAACTTATCCTTTTTTTGTATTATATAAGATGAGGAAAATGCTCTATTATAATGACAAATTCAATCCTTTAAGCTCTATCTGCACTGCAATATTGATCTTCCTCCTCTGCCTGCACTCAAAAAATACTTATTCTACACTTGCTTTACATGCACTCGTGTTTCCTACACCTGAGCTACTTGCACTTGCTCTCCCTCCACTTAATCTGCCTGAACTCACTTTTCCTGCATTCATGTTCCACACTCACACCTATTTCCTTACGCAATTATAAGGAAATTAGATCACCTGCTACATGAAAACCCCTATGTACACTCCACAATATACAACAATAAAATAAAATTATTCCTTTTCCCTCCACTCAATTAGGAAATTCGAATTGCATGCATGAATAGGGATATTTTTAGTAAATTAACTAGTTAACTGAGAGACATGTGAGTTAAAAATAGTTACAACTACTCAATTGAACTCATGCTGACTCTATTCTAGATTAGAGCTCAAATAAATTTGTTCCACTAAATATAACTCCGCTAGATTACTGGATCTTAGAAACTCGAATTGATAGAATTAACTCAGTGACTTGGCCATGTCACTCCTTCTAATTGTCTGACAACTCATCCTACTAAAGTGGAAATTTGAATTTCTCCATTTGACTAAGGCATAAGTCAAATGAAGCCTTTTCTTGATATAGTTTAACACTCCCTCATAACAGGAGAATGATTCTTCGAAGATCCCTGTCCACCTGGGTTTGTCTTCAACTCTACAAAGTTCTTTGTTGGTACAACTGCTCCCTCTGAAGTAGAAGGATTTTCTGCTTTCCTCCGCAAAACCTAATCTAAAGACCTATTCTTTCCCACAATGCTCTGTGATTCCATCACCTCTCTATTTTGTACAAAACTTTCCTTGCTGCTCAAGGATGCTTCCTCTGAAATCATGCATCTCCAGCTCAACAATCTGCCAATATAAATGATCACAACTCCTTTTTGTCACTAAACATTGTCTCACTAATTTTCCCACTAGCAACCTTCTAGTTCCATTAATAGGTTTTCACATAGGGCCTTCTAGATCTACCCTAAACTAGGGCTCCATCAATCTGCCTCCTAACAGTCCATGGTTGTTACCAAGAATAGTGTCCACTTAGAGCTGTTATTCCCACTAAGACTGGTAGCTATCTTAGAAACAAAAAAGTTAAAATTACTATCATTTTCCTTTATGAAAAATAAACAAGAGGGGAACAGAGGACACCAACCTTTATCTTGCACTTGGTTCCCTGATCGGTTCCTCTCCTTCTCGATAGATCTTTTCCGCTCCTTCTTTGTCTACACAGCTTCAGAGAGCACCTGTGGAATCAAAGTAGCATAATACTATCAAAGAACATAGATCTATATTCATAAACAACACAGGACTAGATATGTATTAACCACAAAAATGCATATACAATCAAACATACACGAATGTGGAGGAAAAATTGAATAGCTTTATTAATATCAAGAATAGCAAGAATAGCAAGAGGATTACAACCAATTGTTCTGACCCAGCATCATCCTCCAGCAAGAAAGCCCTTCTTCACCTCAAGTAAAGCTTAGATCACCCAAAACTATGATGTTACACCAGAAAACCAACAACACTTCTCTACAAGATACAAGATTCCATCCTCTGGATCTTTGTGATGAGGGATCCATATATAGATGATTGTGGGGGGTGAGTCAGCTTCTAGGATTTTGATTAGTGTCCTCTCTCTTATAGTTCTTGATTCCACTTGGAGATTGATTATCTCTTACTCATCCCTAATCAAAATTAGAGAGGCAAGTGTCAGAGGGGAAGTTTCTGGAAGATTCTATGATCTTCCACCTCGCAAACTGTCTCTGCCATTTGTCCATTCTTTCCCATCGCACCCTACAGAGGGGCCATCCAGTATACATCGCACCCTTTACACTGGAAAGGTGATATGCATCGCACCCTCTGCACTGGGCATTCAGTATGGTCCAGTTTTGACCATTTCTGAGCAGTTTTCTGTGGAGAACTTCTGGGAGATGATGTAATCAGCTGACCTTGTGCCTTAGTAAGTGAAGAAACACTTTTAGGGACTTAGGAGCCCCAGTTTATGACATTTATGACTGGGTTTGCATGCCCAAAATGTTTATAGCAGTTTCCCCTTAAAAGCATAGGCATGAATCTTTTATGCGGGTGAAATGCTTTAACATGAGATCCGAAGTTTCGAGCTGAGGCGACATTAATAAGATACAATACAATACATTATCTTCATAATTTTTCATATCTAGCTGAGTGAGCATCCATGTCAGCTTTATAAATTCACTTTCATGTACTAGACAGACAACGTCTATGTAGCAGACTGATGATTCAGACGGAGTCATCATCCTTTGATTTGGATGATCATCTGTTCGGAAATGATGTACATTTGATGTCTTTATATTCCTGAATATATTGCAGCCCGGATGGATGAAACTAGATCCGGGGTCTTCAAAACTCATTCCATCTTCACTCGGAGTACAAGTCGATCCATGTGAAAAATGTTTTGGAGTTGAACATGGAAAGACATT
Organism: Pinus taeda; assembly: GCA_000404065.3. Classification (NCBI taxonomy): domain Eukaryota; kingdom Viridiplantae; phylum Streptophyta; class Pinopsida; order Pinales; family Pinaceae; genus Pinus; species Pinus taeda. Next base: position 57,271 of record APFE031520937.1, read on the forward strand.
GCCTAATTACCATCCAATGATGTAAGCTATTAACAGGCACGAGAGGGATCACCAATAATGACAATGATCCTCAAGGTACTACAGTACAATTCACGTGGTGTGAAAAAGGGACTTGGCGTCGAACACCACGCAAAATATTCTGGTCGAAGGCCATTGATGTAAACTTGTCGTCGAAAGTGAGAAACTTGCCATTGAGGCATGCAAGCTTCAAAGTACTGAAAGGGGTTGTTCCTAAGTCGACTTCTTGGATAATGAGTTGATGTCAACAAGAAGTGACCCGTCGTAGGAGGGCCTTAATGAATCCCACATCTACGACACGGAATCGAGCAAATGATTTTGGAGGTGAAAATGATCTGATGATATAGGGTTCAGGGTGGCGGTCATGAAAGAATGGAGTGTGAATGTATTGTAGCAGATGAGACACAGGTGAATTCTCTGAGTGACTTCTCTTGAACATACCAGAAACACTGACAATGGATTGGTAGCGTTAACCCCAAAGATGGATGGTGTGACAGACCAATGGTGATACGACCAGTGAACGGAACAACCCAACCCGACTCAGATGCAGAGTGAAAGTGTCATGTTCAAGAGCGACTTGCTACCAATAAAGTTTCTTCAAGTTTTCTTCCCAATTTTCCCCAGTCATTGTTGACTAGTACCTCTTTATTTTTGTCAAGCTTGAGGAGGATAACATATGCTTGTTCTATAATTCGCCCTTCGGGCAAACCTGTCGCTATGTTTTAACGAGCCTAGTGACAATGAAACTTGTTCTCATCCCTTTGGACAAGTTTGTCGCTATTCGGTTTTAACAAGTTTAACGACAAAGATGACTCGGTCCTTTTCAATTTTAGAGAGCCTGAAAGGGATGGAAAGGAGACTCCAATGATTCTTTTTCGTCATATAATCCCTTAAGTCTGAAAAAGCGTAAAATAATACGAAAGGGATAAATTTTCAATAGTTTTAATGAGCCGAACAAGACAAGCGCTCGATATTTTTGTGTAATAATCCCTCAGGTCCAAAAATATTAAAATCTAGATGAGGGATAGCACTTCCGATAACTTTAATGAGCCAGAGAGGCTAATCGCTCAGCAATCTTTTCATATTTCGCGAGTCAGTTGAAAAGAGCTCAAAGGAGACTCGTTTTTCGAGGAACGAGTGATGATTTCAGGTAGCAGCTGATTCCAGGTAAGTTTTGGAATTTTCCAATCACGACAGTGTCACAAGGATGGCTAACAGAATCACTCTTCGCAGATGTTCCTCAAAAAGGGTAAACAATCAAATGGAGGCGTATGATCAGCTAAAACAGAGTGGAGGTGATGATGAGAACACGACCAAGGCTCAAAAGTTGATGATAATGCATTCATAATGGTTATTTACCGGGGATCAGTTCATTTTTTAATGAGCTTAAACTCTGGGGAAACATTTCCTCATTGCTTATGTTTAATTTTTAACGAGCTTAAATTCTGCGTTAAAACTGCTCGTGGCGGGTTTATTTTTTAATGAGTTTGAACCCTACGGTAACACTGCTTGTGATAAGCTTGCATGCCCCCAGTATAATAACACAAATCAAGGTGCATGCCCCCCAAGCTTCATTACATTCAACTCAGTGGTTCGAATGAAGGTTTACCTTCGATATCTTTAAAAGACTCGATTTGGAAAGGGAGTTGTTTCATTTTTTATAGAGGTTGACACAGTAAAAGAACTATCCTCATGGAAACCTTTGATCACAACTCATAAGGGGTCATGAAGGAAAGATCTGGTTCCAATGCCCCCAGTACATAATGTACAACATCACTGAATTGATCATCAGATGATGTAGCTATGGTAGGGCTTGGAGGCAATGCCTCACGATGATCCATACTATAAAAATGTTCTGAGTTCTTCTTCATTTTTGTTGATGTAGAAGATCTCATGGGACAGGTTTCCACTGTGGCCACTTCTGCCAGCTTACTCGGAAGCAGAAGGGAAAAAGTCCCCATTAAGGAAGGGTCTTTTAGGAGACCTACTCCGATATTTTGAAGTGACTGAGAGCTTCCGTGGATCATCGGAATGCTTCCCGTAACTTGTGAACTGTTGGGGAGAAATTTTTGTTGGTCGATGATTGTGATTCCTCCTTGGAAGGGAAATGCAATCTTTCTTAAGTACGTCGACACAATAGCAACCATAGCATATATCCAGGGCCTTCCCAGTAGGATTTTGTAATTGAGGTTTCCATCGATAACTTCAACATCAATTTCTATTGTCTTACCACCCAGTTCGACTTGCAAGTTACTTAAAATCCCATATGGAGTGTATGTTCGCCCATCAAATGCTTTTAACGTCGTTGACGATCGTGACAAGGGTGGTGAGCCTAAATTTTTCCAGCAACTCATTGACATAATACATGTAGATGCCCCCTCTTCAATAATTATTCGATGAACAATTTTGTTGAGGGCTTTCACTTGAATAAGGAAAGCTAGTTGAGCTGGTAACTGAGGGTCATATCCTTTGTAATCAAAGGCCACAAGATTGGAATCCGCTGGGTCAATCCCACCTATCACTGATAATAAAGCCTACTTTTGGGAGGGGCAATTTTGCAGTACCTCAAGTGTCGACATAGCGTACGACGATTGGGCCAAATCCTCCACTATATTATAATGTTGTGCTGATCTAGCACGAGAATTAAATGTCGATTTGCGTACTACTCCCTTTGACGGCTTTATCGTTAGCTCAGGAATTATGGGTGGCATAACTTAAGTCGAAGTTTTTGTCGAGCTACTAGGTTGATCTGTAGCCTTGTTGTTCGACATCTGTGGATTTCCATAATCTTTGTTCCTTGTCGATATCAAAGCATCATTTTGTTGTTTTGAAATGAACAACATAGGCACTCAGGATGGGGAAGCATTGTCACTAGCAACCAGATTGGTTCCTAGGTTTGGAAACAAATCAGTCAATACTACTAAGGTTTTGAACTCTTGAAGAATTTTCTAAGCTCAGCTTTATATAGAAAATCTCTTGTCCGATGATCCTCATCGCATATCTGACACCCTGAAGGAGGTTTCCTTTGCCTAGAAGGGTTTGTAGAAAAATTTTTAGGAGATGACTCCTCTTTTTTCTTCTTTTTCCCTTTATTTTTCTTTTTGCCTTCTGGTTGCTTTGGTTCTTTTCCTTTGTCATTCGACATGGCATTAACCTCCAAGGCAAGAAGTTTGTCATTTGCCTTTTGACTCGAAACCGTACGGGCCTTCTTTGATGTAGCCTTTACGGTTTTTGTGCTAGTCGTACCTATCACGCCATCGCTAGCATGAGAGTCTTTGTTTTATTTAGGAAGGGGAGGAATAGAAAATTCCCGTCTAGGAGCATCAGGGATTTTATCGTAGAGCGTGCCAGACTGATTATATATCAAGTCTAGATATTGCGCACAAGCAATAACTTGCTCTTCAGTGACGACTCCTTCCTTTGCCACATCTTTTGTAATAGAAGGTGACAATGACTTAATAAACCATTCAACTAATAGATGATCAGGAACATATGTTTTTACCATTCTACACCGACGTCGCCACTCATGAATATGATCGGATATGTGAGTGGCCGTCGTTTGTTTGAAATTGGTAAGAAGCTCTGTTCCCATTTCGTACCTTATGGGTAACTGAAAATGGGTTAAAAAGGTTGTGGCTAGGGTACTGAAGTTGTCAAATATACCATATTTGACAACTATGGTATTCGATATACCATTTTGCTGTCGGACCAGTTATTCGATATACCATTTTGCTGTCGGACCAGTTAATGTTCGTTGAAAAAGGTGAAGCCTAATCGAATCATCATTGAGAGTGTTTGATGAACACCACAGATGAAAGGTCATCACATGATTCGATGGGTCTTCACCCGAATTTCCATTAAATTTAGGAATATCTTATGGAATTTTATGTGGAATCGCCGGCCAGCAAGGGGCATAAGCAATTGGATCATTCGTCAAGCGGTTTAGATCTGGTAATTCTAGAGTTGCTACAAAGGGCAACCATTGATTCAGGTTAGGTGAAGCATACCCAGGATAAGATGGAATTGCCTCAGCAGTGGGTCTTTGCATACCAGCATAATGTATTTGATGTTGGTAACTTTGATAAGGTTGATGGGCATAACCATTATAGTATGGTTGTTGATAACCGCTTTGGAAATGTGGTTTCCCATTACTTACAAAGACTTGTTTCTCAGGTCCTTGATATGATTGCTGGAATTGCGGTTGTTGATATTGAACCAGCCATGGTTTTTGGACCATTTGTTGTTGTCCAATACTGGATGATTGACCAAGATGAGGAGTCATAGTACCTGTTTGAGCCTGAGTCGCTCCAGATAAGGAGGCACTAACATGAGGTTGTGATTGAATCGCTGAGACGAGAAGTTGTTGTATTGCAACCTGAGAAACTTGGGGTTGACATACAATAGGTAGCGCTTGTACTTGTGATGCAGTCGCCATAGTAGGTATAGTAGGAATATTCGACATAGGGTGGACTGGTTGCATTGAATATGCAACCCTTGGTTGTCGAGGCAGTATTGGTACCCAACCGCTGGATGTAATTCCAATTTGACCTGAACTTTGTTGTAAACTCCCATATGGTTGTTCTCCAGGAGGGAACAATGAAAAGGCATACTGCCCCCCATATGGTGGCAATCCAGTACTTAAAGGGTAGATTGGCCTTTGAAGGCACATTGGATCAATTTTTTGAGTTTCAAAATTAGAAATACCAGATGAGAATCCGGATGAAGAAATAGGAACTGACCATGTCATCGAAACAGTCCCTGATTGGACTCCGGCTTGGTGTTGATAACTTGCCAGGATAGATGGTACACCATCGAACATTGTTGGAGTAGCAGCAGGAGCTTCTGTTGCTGCTGCGTCAGATGACACAGTCCTGGATGTCAATGGTTGTTCAGAAATATCTAGTCTATCCAAAAGATTTCCTAGCGATTCTACAGGAACTTGCGATGAAGGGAGACTAATTTCTAAAAAAAACGAGGGAATAGTGACGTTATTCCGATTAAAATAAATTTTAGACACTTTGACACAACTTGTTTTTTCAATTTTTAAGAGTCGAGAAAAAACAAAAGATGACTCTAGTCGCCTTCAAATTTTAATGAGCCTGAAGTGACAAGTGCTCATATGGACCTTTTCCTTTAAGGAGTCTGAAAAGGAACGAAAGAGACTTCTCTAGAAATCTAGGCAGAGGGATTACCAAAACAATCGCAAAACTGTAGAATACTTTTTACGGTACGGCAGTCAATCTTCTCGAATGTTGTGTTCAGTGCATTGCGATCGATAGGGTGGCAGACACGGCTTCCTAAGGATAAAGGATAAACCCTATTGTGGTCTCCCAATATATACTCAATGGTACGTGCGAGCACAAGTCCGTACTGGCACTTCTCATCTCAAAGTGGAGGAATCACCCAACCAACAATGAAAACAACAATTACCAGGTTTTATGACGCTAGAATACGTCTCTAGCCTAGACTTCTAGATGTTGTGTGTTAGGTTCCAAAGCGTTTTTAGATTCATTAAATTTATTTTATATTTGATCTTGTTTAAAAATTTGCCTTTCAAGTTCACCGCGTGATGTGTATACAATTGCTAAAATGCAGTCTAAGATGATAAACCACTGTTTAATCTTCTTTTGGAAATGAAAATCCTAGCTACTAAGGAAACAGAACTGAGGGTATTTCAACAAAGAGCACAGAGCACACACTAAATGCATTGTCCTAAATCAAACCAAGCAATCTAAATGCAAATGCACATGCACGTATTTGTTTTTCAGCCTTCTTAATGTATGAATGACAAGAAGAATGCTAAGTGAAAATATGAATTATTTTCCAAAGCGACAATACTAACAAATTTCTTTTTCAAAATGAAGTGAAGATAAGGATGACACTTTGCGATTTCGAAATGAAAAATATTTTTGACACTTGAAAAAATACTAATTCAAATCACATACAAGAGTAACAGTACAATCGACTATCAAGAACAATGGGATTCTCTTCTATGACCGAAAACGACACTTACGACACTTTCAAATCAAGAAATGACTGTCTGATTACGCTACTTCTTTGTAAAAGAGAATTGAAAATGGTGCATAATACATAAAAACACTTACAGTTCTTTGCAAAATGGAGGCGGAACGATGGAAGAGAAGAGGGTTTCCACAGAGATATACTGACCACAGGCAGCAAAACTCCTAAACGGATCTGAAAAGAGTGAAGAAAAACCAAAGTCTGAAGGTAAAATCAACCTTCTCTGACCATCTCACCTGTCACACAAGGAATCTAGTATGCATCCCACCTACTACACACGGGAAGTGAAATGCATACATACTGCCTTGAAGAGAGGGTGTGATGGTACCAGTGCGAGGCTTTTATCCAGTCTTTGATCACAATTTGCAGTTCAGTTCAGGGATCTAGGCCGAGTAAGTGATGTTCAATAAATATAAATCACAGGGATTGATCTAACGAGGTTATTAGAGCCACCACTAGGGCAATTAGAGTATTTGAAAATCAATTGTTCAATTTATAAACAAAACCTGGAGATAGACTGAAGCAACATTGATCTACTTTGCACTTGCATAGCAAATGCAGTTCGAAGGCTAGCTGGCTTGACTTCAGGCTCCGTCTGTAAGTTCATAAAACAAACAAAAATAGACTGGAAAATAATCTATTCACTCCCCAGTGGAGTTTCCATTTTGTTATCGGGAATAGTGTCCACTTAGAGTTGTTATTCCCACTAACACTAGTAGCTATCTTAGAAACAAACAAGTTAAAACTACTTTCGTTTTCCTTTATGAAAAATAAACAAGAGGGGAACAAAGGACACCAACCTTTGTCTTGCACTTGGTTCCTTGCTCAATTCCTCTCCTTATCGATAGATCTTTGCCGCTCCTTCTTTGTCTACACAACTTCAGAGAGCACCTGTGGAATCAAAGCAGCATAATACTATCGAAGAACAGAGATCTATATTCATAAACAACACAGGACCAGATATGTATTAACCACACAAATGCATATACAACCAAACATACACGAATGTGGAGGAAAACTTGAATAGCTTTATTAATATCAAGAATATCAAGAGGATTACAACCAATTGTTCTGACCCAACATCATCCTCCAGCAAGAAATCCCTTCTTCACCTCAAGTAAAGCTTAGATCACCCAACACTATGATGTTACACCAAGAAACCAACAACACTTCTCTATAAGATACAAGATTCCAGCCTCCGGATCTCTGTGATGAGGGATCATATATAGTGATTGTAGGGGGGTGAGTCAGCTTCTAGGATTTTGATTAGTGTCCTCTCTCTGATAGTTCTTGATTCCACTTGGAGATTGATGATCTCTTACTCATCCCTGGATGAAATCAGAGAGGCAAGTGTCAGAGGGGAAGTTTCTAGAAGATTCTATGATCTTCCACCTCGCAAACTGTCTCTGCCATTTGTCCATTCTCACCCATCACACCCTACAGAGGGGCCATCCAGTATGCATCGCACCCTTTACACTGGGAAGGTGATACGCATCGCACCCTCTGCACTGGGCATTCAGTATGGTCCAGTTTTGACCATTTCTGAGCAGTTTTTTGTGGAGAAATTCTGGGAGATGATGTAATCAGCTGACCTTGTTCCTTTAGGTAGTGAAGAAACACTTTTAGGGACTTAGGAGACCTCAGTTTATGGGCATTTATGATTGGGGTTGCAGCGCCCAAAAATTTCTATAACAATGACTCCTTTCATGTGTATTTTACTTGAGGTCTTCAAGTTGCTGCATATTACATATGAAATTCATTGTTCACAACTATGTTTGTGAACAATGTCTACCTTTCCAGATATGTCATATGTCTATGACATATCAACTACTATTGTTACTATTATTAGGACTTTCAGATCTTCCCACATACATTCACTCCTTAACTGATCTAGGGCTCCAAAGATTATTTCCCTACTTTTTCAATTTGTTCCTCAAATTTCCCAGATCTAGGGAATTTTTTTTTGTAAGCTTGGTAGATCCTTCCATTTTCCTTAATATATAAGCAAGTTACATCCACATTAAACTAGTTAGGTGGCCTCAACTTGCCCAACGAGAAACCAAGTGTGTTGGCCACCTAACCGCATGATAAGCCATCTAGTAACAAAAAGTGATAAGTCTTTCTACTCAAGCTATATAAGTTTGTATATCATGTCCTTATCCATACTCTATTTGCCTATAAACATATACAACTTCAAACTGAAAATTAAAATCTATATGCATATGAACTAGTCAAAAATTAAAAACCAATTATCATCCTATTCATCTTGCTCAACAGAAGCGGATTCGACTAGAGTCGGTTCCCTAGAATTGGAACCAAGTAACACTCTTTGTGAGAGAAGACATGGGAAGTGACTCTCGATGTGGTCAAGGCGTCCATATGGTTTTTGCATTTACAATTTTAGTTTATGGAAGTCCTACTTTTAATTGGGGAAGTCTTACACAGTTGCTGCCATGCTCGCTGAAATTTTCTCCAGGGCCTTGCCCAGGAGGCTTTTTATAATACAATACAGGTACAAGGTCTATTTGAACTGGGTCACCCTCTCATGAGTATTCCCAGGGTCTAGCACCATCACTCGATAGTACTTCATCTCTATATTTTTTTTGCTCACCTGGCAGTTCATGTCAGCTTCCCATTCCTTGATTAGTCTCCTAATTTCTTCACTGATCCCTTTTTAGTATGCATTAGCCACTTCATTAATGAGGTTGGCGACTGACTTATGACCTCTTCTTCCACCCAAGGCCTCCTACCATGACCCCTTGCCTTCGCTGACCTTTCCATCACAATTTGGTCTCAGTACTTGGTGAAAAAATGAGTGTTTCTAGATCCCTATGCAGGTGGGGGTTCGAGCCCAGAATCCCTTCACTCCTAGGTGAACCTACCTCCCCGCGCACCTACCATGGGAGAAAGAAACCGTAATTGCCTTAATATTAAACTTTGGCTCTCTACCACTCGCATTCCCTCCCTCCCATCAAGGTCCTCCAACCCACCTAGGAATTCATTTTATTTACCCCTAGGCTCATTTTCATAACAACCAAAAACACAAAATAAGAGCCCTTCATAACCATCTCCAAACACATTATGATAATTCCTAAACCCAGGGTGGTGCAACACCAAAAATGCGACCCCATGGAAGATTTTACATAGGCCATGGGTGTGAAGCCAAGCAAGCCACTAGCCAAGTCGTTACCATGCCGATTCCACCAGTTATGCAAGGATGCAGGTTTCGTTTCAACCCCATTAAAAATAGTAAAGCAGAACCTATATGTAGAATTAAAGGAAACCCAACCCCAGACCCCAGGGTATTTCAACTAGGCTAGAAAACAACATTCCCCAGAGCTCACACCACTGTCCCATGTCCCAAATAACCCCATTTAAGAGAGGTGAATTTGAAAGATAATTGACACAGAGGCTATACCCATTAGGATAACATATTGTTGCTAGGTTACTAGCTCCAAAGGTAGCCACCATCCCAATTTACTCCTACCCATGGAAAATTCAACCCCATGCAAAACCAGACACTTAGATGCACGGAGGGGGAGAAGAAACAATTGACATACCAGGTTACTCTCGCCTGTAGATGAAGAGTCCACCGCCTCTTCTGGATCCATTGCACTTCTCTGTCCGCAAAGTCCCTCAACCACACTAAAATCTCTTGGGTGCTAAAACAACCTACAAACCTCGTAGAACACTTGCCACTAAACTCAAACCTTAACATACTAACTCTTCCACCTTTCACTATGGTATTAACCTTATGCATGCAGGGAGCCACCACATTGATCGCCTCAAGTGTGTGGGGGGTGGTGGGTGTGTACCCCGATGTACTTTGCATTAATTTAGACTTAATGAGGTTTCCCTTCGGCTCACACCCCAATCGAGGGTCTGGTCAGGTTTTTGGAGGCACTGAGATCTGTGTCTCCTATCTTGCTCTAGGATCACTTCCATGGGCCTAAACCTCCCATTCATGTGTTGAGGCGGCCAAGTTATCTCGAGGGGTCATTTTGGTGAGCACACCCCCAATTTGCAAGGAAGTCTGCAACTCTATTTCCCTCTCTCCTTACATAGTTGGTGATAATATAGTCATAATTATGTAGAATATCTCCTATCTCTTGGAATAATCTTGTAGATCTCCAGCTATGGCTGAGCTTGTCCCATTTATCTCCCTGGCTCAATTTTTTAACCGCGTTGATTACTAATTTGGATTCTCCTTCCACTATAATATCCATGTATCCTAATTTGATAGCTTTGTGAAGGCCTTTTCAAACATCATCAAATTAGACTTCATTTTTACTCACATATCCACGATGGTTGGAGTAGATTAGGTGAGTGTGTGTCCCAGAGTCTTGGAAGAGGCCTCCCAGTCTTGCGGGACCTAGGTTATCCTTCGATGTTATGTCAAAATTCAACTTGATGAATCCCTCCAAGGGGGGTAGTGAATTAATTTAGTGTGTCCACTCCCCTCTTGATGAACTTCCATGAGGTTTGGGCAATCATCACCTACAATAGGTTCAAAAGATGAATAATTCTAGCCTCATGGGAAACCACTTTCCAGTCATCAGGGTGCCATTCCTCTGCCAAGATTGTTTCTCAGATGTTCTAGAGGATCCATTCACAAACAAATTCTTGGGGAAGAGGGTGGTCCTTAAATATTCTATGGTTTTGTTCTTTCCATATGGCCCATAGATTTAACCCCAAGGTAAACCCCCAAACTCTGTTGAGGACTAGGCTAGAGAAGAGGCTTGTTCACCATAAGAGGATGGTTTCTCTAAGGCTTTGGTTATCTTGATCCATTCTTCCAAACAGATCATCCACCTATCGCCATTTTTTCTTAGCAAAGGGGCAGGGGTTTAGCATGTGTTCCAAATATTCATTTTATTGTTTATATAGAATGCAATATGAAGTTCCATAGATACCCCTTCATTGAAGTTGGTCCCATGTAAGAATTTGACCTCAGAAAACAAGACATAACAAGTAGGCAACCTTTAGCCACCAACCTCGTTTCCAAATATTTTTCCAAATGAGATTGTGATGCCCCTGTTCGCAACCTGTCCTAGGATCATAGGCCTCCTTAACAGTAAAAGTGTCTTTTGTATTATATCCCCATATTAGGATGTTTGGTCCATTTAGGATAGAAATATTCCTGGATTCTAGTTATTCATCTAGCTGGTTCCATTATTCCAACGTAGGGGCCTGGGAACAATTTGTGTGTTCCTTCCATTTCCTCCATCTTTCACTAGATGATTCTTCTTTCCAATACTAATCTACCGTATGGAAGTTCTTGCCATTTTTGTATAGAAAGAAGTCACTTAAGTCTTTTCACCCAAGTAGTTTATGTCGTTGCTGCCATGAGTCTTACCAAACAAGGTAGGTTTCTCATTTATGATATCCCAAAAGACATGTTATTGTATGAGATCTATGTTTTGGACTGCATGTTCCAAATTATTGAGCCTATAGGTGGGTCATGATATCTGAGGATATGTTCTATTTGAGTTGGAATGTTGTATTTATGTGTCTAGATTTGTTTCTAGATGTCAGGGCTTACTCCTGTCCAATGGCACCATAGTTTGGCTCCCATTACTTGATTCAGAGTATAGGGGTCTCAGAGACCCATACCTCCTTCCATATCGGTCTTATTTAGGTTGGGCCATGATACCAAAGCCCACTTCTTTACTTGTTGCGCTACTCCCCATAAGAACTTTTTAAAAGTTTCCACCATATTTGCATAGGAGGTTTTTGTGGTTGCCATCCCTGAGACCCAATAGATCGGAATAGATTGGAGAAAAACTTTGAGGAGGACTGTTTGGTTAGCTAGATTTAGGAATCTAAAGGCCCAACTACTGAGTTTCCCACTGATTTTTTGGAGTGGAGATTGCCAGAAAGATGTTTTTAGGGAATCATAAACAAGGGAATTCCAATATATTTAGAGGGTTGAGAGCCAATGCCAAAACCAAGAACTGGAGTAAGATATTATTGGATGGTCCCTGGGGTATTTAAAAAGAAGATGCATGATTTTTCATTATTTATCATAGTCCCTGAAGCATCTATAAAGGCTAGGAGGACCTCTTTTATTTAGCGGGCTTCTCACAATGATACATGATAGAAAAGCATGATATCATCCACAAATTGTTGACAGGTGATAGGGAGGTAATTTCCCCACAGTCTCAGGCCCCTGAGCTAACAGATCTAGGCTTTTGTCTTTAGTTAATGGCCCAATCCTTCTGCAACAACGATGAAGAGGAATGAAGAGATGGGATCGCCTTGGTGGAGGCCACGCAAGGGGTTAAAGGTGCAAGTGGGGGAGCCATTAAGGAGAATGGAGTACATAGGGGAGGACAGCATAGCAGAGATCTGATCAACCCATCTCTAATCAAATCTAAAGGACTTGAGAACATTGTTGATATAATCCCAATTTAATTTATCGTAGGCTTTAGAGAGGTCCAATTTTATTATCATGCCAGGGAGTTTGAGATGCTTCAGGTAGTGCACAATCTCTTGAGAGGTGACAAATTTGTCTAGGATTTATCGCCCTTCCACAAAACCAGTTTGTTCCAGGGATATAAGGTTGGGAAGAAGAGGCTTGAGGTGTTTGACTATAATAGTGGCTATGATATTGTAGATGACATTGCAGAGTGCAATGGGTCTAAAACCCTCAGGATGTTCGGATTTGGAAGATTTAGGAATTAAAGCAATGAAAGTGGATTTAGGCTTGGACATACCTTTTGGTTGCAGTGTGATTCTTCAACCACCTCCAGGATATCATGCCCTATAAATATCCATGCATCCTGGAAAAATTCCATTGTAAATCCATGTTGGGCCTCGAATATGCCCATTTTTCCATCATACAAAACCAACATTTATAACCTAAATTCTGACACCAATATAGTCATTTCACGTCATAATTCCATCATTTATCGCCAAATCTATCCTATGCCTCATGGTTTATTATCATTGGTTTTATTATATTTTCGATGATTAGAGATGGTTTAGTCATTATTTACTAATGATGGTTTCACCAAGTTCATTTGCCGAAGCATTCTATTGCCAGGAGTCTCCACAAGTCAATTTTAACTAGTTACTGGGTAGTTGAGTACGAAATTGTTGTAGGTGAAAAAATGAATTTTGTGATTAAATGGTGAGGAATATTTAAATTCAGACACATGGGTTTTGTTCATAGCACCCTCATTCAGGAAACTAAAAAATGGTTTGGAAAAAATCGACACTATGAGGAAGTTACAGTCCGGCGAATATTCCAACACTTCTTAAGTACAAAATGGACGTAAACAGCCTGAATGGGTCAATTCGGGTTCGGTTGTGCACACCTTTCACTGAATGACCTTGTGCTAAAAAAGGAAGTGGTTCCTCCATCCATGCATTGATCAGAATGAATCCAACCATAGGCTATTCAAAGGCTCTCCAGAAGAATTAGATATTGCATCTTTTAGTTTGTTGTTATGTTTTCTTTGGCAAAGAGTCATGCTTTGTTTTCATCAACAGTTTTGTATAAAGCCAAAGCTCTGCATGTATGCCAGAGGGACAAGGAAATACACAGAGGCTATGTGACAAAGGTGTATGGTTTTGCTGCAGTAGCAGTGAGGAAGACACAGAGAAGACTGTTGGTTAATTTTGAGAAAGTATCTCTATCCATGAGATGTTACAGTGATGTATATGATATTTGTACCTACATTTTGAACCATAATATAATTATGTTCTTGCGTTAAACTTCTTGTGAGTATTATGGTTTTGTTTTAATTTTTTAGCCTTATTAAGTTAATTTAACTTGTTCCAGGAGTGGAAAGGGCCCACCACCACCTGGAAACAAGTTTTGCAACTAGTTTAGATCTTAGAACTGATTTTCTTAATTAATTCATAGTAGAAATCTTGTGTGAGGAATTATTGTTTAGATTTTGAATTAGTAGATCAATTTTGTACTTAAATCTATATCATGATTTTCTGGATCCAAGTTGACATAGTTAAATCTTATTCCTTATTTAACATAAACCAATCAAGGTTGTGTTGGGTAATGGCTTGACATGTCATTATTTCTTTTACGAATTTTTGGCATATAGGAGTGTTGATGAAATCTTATTAATTTGAGTTTACAGTTGAACCTTGAGAAGAATTTAAAGCTTATACTCCTGGAATCTGATGGTGTCATGTTTATGAATGCTTAAGTTTCACATTTCTTGATTCAAATATAATACAATGAGGGAAGGGATGAGGCAGAATTAAAGTTTAGTGTGCATTTACTGTAGAATTTTATGAGTGTTGTTATGATAGTGGATTCGATTTTTTCTAAGTTTTATTTTAAGGATGACAATTTAAGATTTGATTTCCTAAGTTTTAGTTTAGCTTTTAATTTTCTAAGTTTTAGTTTAAGATTTGATATCTTAAGTTTAGTTTAGTTTTTAATTTAAAATGCCATTTTTATTTAAGATGCAGTTTCTTGAGTTTTAGCTTAAGATTGAGTTTTAGTTTAAGATTTGATTAATTTTTAGTTATATCAAAGTATCATTTTCATTGAAATTAGTTGGTGTAGAAATAAAGAGAAGAGTGCATTTTCCTTATCAATACGGAGTAGTAGATCTGTGTAATATTCCTAATTAGCCATGGCTAATTGGAATATTCGATTTTGCCCAATTTTTGCCTTCTATAGTTATTTATAAATAAAAAAGTGAGGATGGGGGACATAACTCACTTTAAGAATAAAAATTCACTTCCTAGTAGCACAACGTTGTGACTTAAGGAGGAGCCAAGGGGGCCAAAGGTGGACGCAGAAATGGGGCCCACGTAGACACATGGAGGGACTGTGCAGGAGGGAAGAACACATGGCAAGAGGGCAATCACACAGGAGGAGGTGAGCCTTGGGATTGAGAGACGAAAAGGCTATAAAGGAGAGAGGAGACCCCTCATTTTGGATCATTCTGGTTATGAGCATTTGTGAGAGTTATTTCAACTTAGAGCACGCTGGTTGTTTAGCTAGTTTGCAACATTGTTTAGTGCATTGAGTGTCTCTGTTCAAAGATCTCACCCTTAGCCTCGGGGGACTTCGAGTGCCTGCTTGGGCAAGGCATTTCCATTGGCATTCCAGCAGTAGTTTCATCAGCATTTCAGCAGCAGTTTCATCAATGTCTTTAAGGAACTGCGCAGAACCCCAAGGGGGTGATTTTCGGGGGTCGACCATTTTAGAAAAGCTTTCTAGGTTTTTCTGGGTTTCTTGAGTAGAGCCCGAATCTAGAGTTTCAACTTTTTCCAAGGAGGGGAGCAGCCCCAAATCATCATTTGTTTTCTAGCAGTAGCAGTAGCATCCACGCAGAGAGGCCATTCTTGTCATTCTGAGAGTATTTCTTCACTTGCCTTATGCAAGTTGAGGTGCCATCTATCTAATCACCTCTTGTACTCATTTATTTCTCAGTATAATAAAATGGCTTAGCATTTCTCGCTGCATTTCTTGTGTATCTGCTTATATTTCCGGTTTACATTACTATATGTTGTTTCACTGTTATTTTATCACTTCTGGGTTATTATAACATTTGCACATATTTGGTTGGAGTTTTTGCTGGGGTTTGAGGAATATTCTGGGTTAGGAATATTACAATGGTATCAGAGCATAGATTTGGCTCAGCCTGTGGAGCTAGCAATCTATGAAACCGGGGGAAAAACCCTATATCTGTTGCAGAGGTCAGAGATACAGAGACATTGGGCATAGGTTGGAGAATACCTACGGAGAGGGAGATTGTGTTCCTGTGGCAAACGCAGAACAAGAGGAACATGTGGTAGACGCAGAGCAAAGAGAGCCAGTAGTGGACACAGAGAAGATGGCAGACGAGGACGGGAAGAGATTTGCAGATATGCTCCTCAAATTAGTGCAGGATTTGTAGAGGCAGATTGAGGTGATGCGATAAAGATTCACGGTAGTAGAGGCCAGACAGCGGAGAGCCTACAAGTTTTTCAGATTGGTGAGGGATCATGTGCATCCCATCACTTGCTAGAGTAGTGTGATACTGAGCAGTAGGGGGCCTCACATGCCCCTACATGCTCTACCATGTCCACCTTCTTAGGAGCAGACACGGGGGCCGCAGCCCAGCAGGAGGCAGAGCCCAGGTAGATGGGCAATTATTTTGCAGAGTACTAGGCCTATGGGCAGGAGTTCAGGGTAGCCCTCTCATTCATAGGTTTTTTTCAGCTCCAGCGAGATAGCAAACCCCGCGATCATCATAGAGGGTACTGGAATTACCATGATGGAGACACCCACTGTGCAGCGAGCAGATTCCACTTGCCTGCATTTGATGGTTCATCAAATAGGTCGGCAAAGTCTTGGGTGGAGAAACTGGACATTTATTTCCAGCTTAACCAGATGTCAGAGGCAGAGGCCATCAAGGTGGCAACATTGCATTTGGATGGTGAGGCCTAGGATTGGTGGTTTCATGGGATGGTTACACTAGGGCACTCCATAGTGATGACGTATGCTGAGTTTACCAGGAGACTGATGGAGCGATTTGAACGGAGGGATCCAGAGCAGCATTTTTTTGAGATAACGAGGCTCAAGCAGACAAGAAGCCTAGAGACCTACATTGTAGATTTCTTGAGGGTCTCTGTGATGGTGCTAGACCTATCCACAGCATGGAGGGTCTATATGTATGTTGAGGGGTTAGCATAGCCACTTCGGGGTTTAGCCTGATCCACTAAACTAGCCACACTCCAGGACGCTATCAGTAGGACCCGGGACTTACAGGATGTTTAAACGAGGACCCGAACACCTTACCCCCAGAGACAGACTTTCCAGTCTAAGGGGAAGGATGTGAGGATTTCTCCTTCAAAGGGGAATTCAGGACGAGTACAACTTGATGATGATGCCAGGAGGGAGCTGAAGAAGAAGCGATTGTGCTTCACTTGTCAGGAGCCATGGGCACCAGGACATAGATGTGCTACTGGTAAAGCACATTTTAGTGAGGTCTTCTCCAAGAGCAGTGGAGAAGAGGATGATGAGGAGGATGTGGAGGCAGGAGATAGCCATGCCATACAAGGACCTTTGCCACCTCCACCACCAACAGCAGGTGGTGCATCTATTGCACCCACCGGAGGGGCACTTGCAGTGTTGCGGGGAGTTCCCAAGTATCTGACACTACGCGTACGAAGGACAGTATGTGGTCAGCGCGTATCAGTTTTGGTTGACAGTGGGGCAACCCACAACTTCATCAATGCCCAAATGGTTGAGTGGAGAGGTATACATACTGAGAGCTTCAATGGGTTTTCAGTCTTGGTCCCAAGAGATCATACCATGACGTGTGCTCGTTATGTTCCAGAGCTTTCAGTGACGATGGGCACCTACACATTGACTAACCACTTTTTCATGGTCGATATTCCATACACCAACATGATACTAGGTGTTCAGTGGCTTATCACTCTAGGGAAGGCTACAGCAGATTGGAAGACCCTGGAGATGGAGTGGGATGATGAGAAGACAAGGAGACATGAGAAGATACAGGGACAGCACACATATCCACCTCAAACTGTCTTGGCTCATCAGATGGAGGCAGTCTTCCGAAAGGGAGACATAGAGCGGGCTATCCAACAGTTGCTTGCATTACCAAATTTCATGCAGCCATTTGTTTTGGAGTGTGATGCGTCGGGAGAGGGGATCAGCGCAATATTGATGCAGGGAGGTCACCCTATAGCATTTGAGAGCCAGAAGCTCCTTTTGCACGAGAGGTTGTATTCCATATACAACAAGGAGATGTTGGGCATCATGCATGCATTGGGTAAGTAAAGGCAGTATTTGGTAGGCAACAGATTCAGGGTGAGGACTGATCACAACAGCCTAAAGTTCTTTTTGGAGCAGAAACAGCTACAGGAGAGGCAGCAAAAGTGGATCAGTAATATCCAAGCATATGACTTTGACATTGAGTATGTCAGAGGTAAGAAAAACCTAGTAGCAGATGCCCTTTCACGTAGACCAGCCATGTTGTCTCTTATGAGCTTGGATACAGATTGGAGGGCTCGACTCTTAGTAGAGTACTCCAAGGACAGATTTGCATGTGAGGTTCTGGATGGACAGGTGGCAGATGATAGGTACAGGGTGGTCGATGAGATCATCTACTATAGGGACCGAATATTCTTGACTGAGGGGTCTCAATTCAAGAAGAAGATACTCCAGGCATCACATGATTCCCCATTGGCAGGACATCAGGGTTTTACCAAAACCTACAGGGCCATTAGGGAGAGGTTCTCATGGAAGGGCCTCAAGGAGGATGTACACCAACACATCCGGGAGTGTGATGTTTTCTAGAGGAACAAGGGAGAGATGAGCCATCACGCAGGATTTTTGCAGCCTCTTCCCATTCTCGAGGGGAAATGGGAGAGTATTTCGATGGATTTCATCAAAGGGTTTCCCATGGTACAGGGCAAGGATTGTATCTTTTTTGTCATTGATCAATTAACGAAGTACGCACATTTCTTTTCCATATCCGCACACTATACAGTAGCACAGGTGGCTGAGTTGTTCTTCAGGGAGATCTTCAAGCTACATGGTCTTCCTAAGACCATCATCAGTGACAAGGTCAACCGTTTCATGGGCGGGTTTTGGTAGGAGCTTTTCTGGTTGGTGGGGACGGAGTTGACACCGAGTACCAGTTATCACCCACAAACAGATGGGTAGACAGAGATAGTTAACAAGTGGCTGGATGGCTACTTGCATAACTATGTCAGTGGGTAGCAGCGAGCATGGTTGAAGTGGCTGCATCTGGGGGAGTACTGCTACAATACTTCACATCACATGTCCATTGATATGTCACCATTCTATGCCTTATATGGGTATCATCCTTTATCTTTTGCTGACGTGATGTTTGGTGATAACAAGGCTCCCAGAGCCAAGATTTGGATCCAAGAGAGTCAGGATATCCTCTGAGCTCTCAAGGATAACATGGCTACAGTGCAGAACCAACAGAAGCTGTATGCCAACAGGGGTCAGGTGGAGAGACAGTTCGAGGTAGGGGACATGGTCTAACTAAGATTATAGCCATACCGACAGTCATCATTGAAGCAGAAGGGGGCTGAGAAGCTCAAGCCCCGCTTTTATGGACCATACAGGGTGATACGCAGGATTGGACAGGTTGCATATGAGTTGGAGCTGCCCCAAGGTAGCAAGATTCATAACGTTTTTCATGTATCATGCCTGAAAAAGGCATTGGGGCAGTAGGTGATAGTGACAGAAGAGCTACCACCCATGGATGATGAGGGGCCGGAGGCTATCATTGATACTAGAGAGAGGTAGCTATGGAGCAGAACGGTCTGGGAATTCTTGGTGAGGTGGAAGAATTTGCCAGATGAGGATGCCACTTGGGAAAGTGAGAAGATCTTGTAGCATCCATCACTTTAGTTGCTTGAGGACAAGCAACATTTTGCCAAGGGAGATTGTAATATTCCTAATTAGCCATGGCTAATTGGAATATTCGATTTTGCCCAATTTTTGCCTTCTATAGCTATTTATAAATAAAAAAGTGACGACGGGGGACATAACTCACTTTAAGAATAAAAGTCACTTCCTAGTAGCACAACATTGTGACTTAAGGAGGATCCAAGGGGGCTAAAGGGGGACGCAGAAATGGGGCCCACGCAAACACATGGAGGGACTGCGCAAGAGGGAAGAACACATGGCAAGAGGGGAATCACACAGGAGGAGGTGAGCCTTGGGATTGAGAGAGGCAAAGGCTATAAAGGAGAGAGGAGCCCCCCTCATTTTGGATCATATTAGTTATGAGGATTTGTGAGAGTCATTTCGACTTAGAGCACGCTGGCTGTTTAGCTAGTCTACAGCACTGTTTAGTGCATTGAGTGTCTCCATTCGGAGATCTCACCCTTAGCCCCGAGGAACTTGGAGTGCCTGCTCGGGCAAGGTATTTCCATTGGCATTCCAGCAGTAGTTTCATTAGCATTTCAATAGCAGTTTCATTAGCATTTAAGTGGCAGTTTCATCAACGTCTTTGAGGAACTGCGCAGAACCCCAAGGGGGTGATTTTTGGGGGTCGGCCATTTCAAAAACGCTTTCTGGGTTTTTCTGGGTTTTTTTAGTAGAGCCTGAATCCAAAGTTTTAGATTTTTCCAAGGAGGGGAGTAGCCCAAAATCATCATTTGTTTTCTAGTAGCAACAGTAGCACAGCATCAGCATCCACACAGAGAGGCCATTCCTGTCATTCTGAGAGTATTTCTTCACTTGCCTTGTGCAAGTCGAGGTGCCATTTGTCTAATCACCTCTTGTACTCATTTATTGTTCAGTATAATAAAATGGCTTAGCATTTCTCACTGCATTTCTTGTGTATCTGCTTATATTTCCAGTTTACATTATTATATGTTGTTCCACTGTTATTTTATCACTTCTAGGATATTATATCATTTGCATGCACATATTTGGCTGGAGCTTTTGCTGGGGTTTGAGGAATATTCAGGGTTAGGAATATTACAATCTGTGTGACCCGAGATTAGGAATAGAGTTCATGTTTCAATTAGAATAGGTTTCTCTGTTTTGATTAGTAGCAGAGTGGTGTGTCCTTGTAGATTAGAGTTTCCTTTCCAGAAAATGAGTGGTAGATTAGAGTTTGTTTTTTTTCCAGAAAAATGAATGATGAGATTAGAGTTTCTCTTTCAACAGATGAATGGTGTGTGTTATTTTACTACAAGTAACCAGTGTCTTCTTTCATAGAAATAAGTGTGATTTGAATTGTAGATTTTTTACTAGTAGAATAGTTTCTTTGTTAATTAGTTGCTCGCTTTGATTATGAGCATTTTCTTAAATATGTTAATTTGTTTTTATAAATAAGAAATAGAAATTAGATAGGCTTCTTCACTTTGACATTGTTGTGCTTAAAGAAAAGAGCAAATCAATCATTTTGTACTTAGATTGTAGTTTTATTTCTCACTCTAGTTTAGGATTAGATGCTCTAATCCTGTGTTACATGTGCTTGTGCCTCTAATTCTTATGACCCCATATTGATCATTTGATGTTGGAATTATTACACATATAATTTCCCCAACAAGTCGTTTGGTCTTGAGGCCTTGTTTCTCTTCATTACTTTTACCACCTCCTCAACTTCTTCCAATGTTATTGCTCTCATGAAGGTGAGGTTTTGGTCCCTTGAGATAAGATGAGGAATATTCCTCGTAATCCTTTGGATGGCCTCTGATCGGTTGTGGGACATTTGACAAAGGAGATATTTGAAACGATTCACAACCAGGTCCTCCATTTCCTCATGCTGGAACACTCGACTCCCTGCTTCATCCTTCAAAGAGTAGATCTAGTTATGTTGTCGATCCTGAATCATGACTTTATTGAAGAATCGAGTGTTTTTTCCCCTTCACGTACCCATTTTACCCTTGATTTATGATTCCATAATATCTCTCCCTTCTTTCTTCATTCTTCTAACTGATTGATTAGTTACCCCTCCTATTCCATAAGATTGTCATATCTGCCCTGCTTGATGATATGTTGTTGGAGTTCTTGCATTTTATTGGTGAGCTAGTGTTGGTCTTTCATGATGTGTCTGAACTCTTCCTTGTTCCATTTCTTGATCTTTTGTTTGAGTTCCTTTAACTTCAGATGAAAGGTATGCAAGCGGTTCCTTCCTTTCTCTTCACTGTTGTTCCACCACCCTTCTATTTTCTTAATGAAGTTGGGGTTCCTTAGCCAGAAGGCTTCAAATCTGAAGGGGCGATTGTTAGGACCTATTTTTAAATCAACCTCCAGGTGGATTGGCCAATGATTAGATCCCATGAAAGGGAGGATCAAGGCTTCAAAGAATATATCTCTACTAATGACTTACTTCGAGGTCAACAACCAGTCCAAATGTGATGCAATTTGGTGGCCTCCTCCCCTTCTATTGTTCTAGGTGTAGACTCCATTATTCACCGATAGATCCACAAGATGCAGATATACAATGAGATCCCATAATGCTTCCATGTCTTCCTCTGTTCTACGGATTCCTCCCTTCTTCTCTTCCAGCAATGATATCATGTTGAATTCACCCCCTACTATCCGCAGATCGTCTAGATACACTTGTCATAGTTTTGTGAGGTTTTGGAAGAAAACCCCATTTTCTCTTGGAATGTGAGGTCCATAAACTCCTTTCAAGAGGACCCAATCTCTGGATCCAATATGGTGAAATTTTCCGGTGATTATTCTTGGGAGGCTGACCTAGTCCTCGAATATTATTTCAGTAGGGTTCCATTGGATAGTCAGGCCTCCAACACTACCTCTGGCATCCTGAGCCACTACTTCATAATGGGGATTGTAACTCTTCAGAATTTCCTTTAGCTTTGTTTATGCAATATTGGTTTCTTGAATCACCATAATACTCAACTTGTCCCTTTTGAGCCTATCCTTCAAATACCTTTGTTTTCCCTTGTTGTTGAGGCTTCTTACATTCTGGGATGTAATTATCATTTTGGGAGTTTGTTAAGTTGGTGGAAGACCACTGACAACGACACCACCCTTCTAGAGTTTACCAGCATTTCTCCTGCCATATGTATGGATTCATTCATATTTTTCCTTCCTCACTTTTTCCCTCCTTTCCCTTGAGGTCCTTGTTCTAGAGATTGGCTTTCTTGGGATCCTAAATGCTCTGGTTGGTCTATATTTGTCGGTCCCTACTTGGCTTTGTATTGTTGAAAGGAATCTTTGTAGAGATGTTTCTGGTCCTCTGGGATGAATCAGTCGTCTAGATGTCGCCATTCATTCAATAATATTCTCATTACTTGTTCTTTTGTGTTGAGATACTCCTTTTAGCTTTTGATCTCCATGTTGGCCTAATCAGTTGTTTGTGTGGTGGATTCTTTGTCCTGGGGTTCCTCTTTTACTTTTCTCTTTGTAGTGTTCCCACCCTTCTGTGGGGTTGGTTGGTTTTCCAGGCTCGTATTTTCATTTAGGAATTCCACCCCCTCCTCCTCCTGCAAGATGTCATATTGATTATTATTTCTCATGCCTTTACCACTTGGAGGTTGGTTGGGAGTTTGCTAATTCCTTTGGTTTTGTTTCTTCCTCTGAAATTCCTGGAAACCCTCCATGTATTCTTTTGTTTTGGCCTGACTATTTGCATTGGATGCTTCTTGAAGTTCAAGCTGGTTCAAAGGGCATCCATGAAACAGGTTCCCATACTCGTGGCATCTACGACATCTAAAAGGTATATTCTTGTAGTCTAAGGGTTGCTGCTAAACCTCATCATGGTATTCAAGCTCAATGAATTCAGGTAAAGGATCTGTTGTATTCATGTAGACGCAGATTCGAGCATAAGAGGTGTACCTTCTCTACCATGTGGAATCTGCAACCTTGACAAAGTTTCCAATGGAGTTTCCAATCCCTTCCAAGATCTCTGGATCCCATAATTCTACCGATAAGGCAAATAATCTGACCCAGACTAGTGCTGCTAAGGGTTTCTCCTAGTCAGGGTTATAATATTCTTACCAATGCCTCATAAAGAAACTTCCATTGTTAAAAAGTATGTAGAAATTTGAATAATATAACACTTATTCATAGAGATTATCCTGATTATACACTATTTTCGGAATGCATGCATAATACATAACCTCCTCTACCATTGATCATCAATTTGCGGAATTAAAAAAAAATAATCGCATGCGCACATTGAAAACATCAATCACACATATCAACACAGTATGTAATGGGGAAAGCATACAGCTGAAAACCCCCAACTATCTGTATATTATAATGATAGAGAACATGTAACAATACATAGTACAACACTCCTCACAAGTACTCAGTACTATCTCCACATGCTACACACAAACTAGCTCAGATCTGAACAAGTCACAGGTTCAAATCTCCTCCACTATTTGCCTGCCTTTACTGCGCAATCCAAGTTGAGAATAGATGAGATCCAAGTTCGAATCCCCTTGGCTTGTACTGTGCAATCCTCATTGGAAATCTCAATCAATGATTGTGCAAATCTCATGCAAAGTTGTAGTCACAACTGATAGTAGTCTCACCCTTTCACCCACCTCTAACACTTGTCTCCATTGAACTGTCTATGCACTGAGTTAACTGATGTATTATTTAGTTGATTTATGAGTTAATAATTAGTGAATTAATTAATAATTAATTCACACCACTCATCACTAGTGTATTTGTCAGTTAGACTAAATACAACTAGTTTAGCTAAGTCAAACTGAACACAACTCCATCAACTCCTCAATCAACTCCACCAAACTCAATCACTTGAGTTCTAACTGAATTCCATCATGCAATAGCTCAACTAACCCATAGGAAAAGTGTATTTCCTTCTGGCAGTTGCATGTGCCTCATCTGTAGCTCGAACTGAAGTGCTGCAAGAGGATAAGATAATGTTTATAGTCCAAATATTATTAAGAGCTAATAGTATTCGACTGTTCTATTTTTTTGACTGGCAGTCTAAAAATAGACTCTGCCCATATGTCTAAAAATAGAGATCCATCTATTTTTACCAACATGGCCAATCATCCATAAATAGCATCCTGAAACTCATAGACCATGATCCATATGTCTAAAAATAGACAATCTAAAAATAGACTTTGCGCCAAAATTAGCCTGCACACCCACTTAGTGAAGGTGACTTCTTTTCACTAAGCTCTATCATCTTGTTGCATTTTCAACAAAGTATGATCCATTTTCAAAAACCCTTTCGTTGTCATCCAAATTGGTGAAACTCACTGTAAAAAGGCCTTGAGCACCCAAATTCAGCTCAATAGGACATTTTGGTTTCCATTTTTGTTGGATCCATTTGACCAAGTCCCTTCCTTTTGGCCAAACCCTGATAAATTTACATGTTAGGGCATGGTATTTCATGTACTTCTTGTTTTTCTCCATCTTGTTGTTGGGTATGACAAATCGCAGTTTTTTCCCAGCTCGTGGAAGAAACTGCCCATGCAAGTGTGCTTTTCCACTGGGCACCAAGGACCAGAGGGACTTTTCTGTTGTCTCCATGATTGCCTGTCATCGCTGCTCTTCGACTGTTGTTTCACCAAAAACTACGTTTCGGGAGGAGGGGATCTCTCCCCCCCCCCGGTAGGTGTACTCGTGTCTCTGTCAAAAGGCTAGAGTGAGGTAGGTGCAGGTGAAGGGATCGCCATAACCATAGGTCTATTGCAGTGGAGTCAAGGTTTTCGTAATGAAACCCTAGCTGAAATCACATGTCGCAAGACCAGAGCCCGTAAACGTATCTCTACTCCAAATCTAGGGCTCTTTAGATATGCTCTCTTTTCTCTGATTTATTAAACAAATTGATCTCTATGTGTTTCTCCTTATTTTTCTCACTGCTCTATCCTCAATCCATAAATTGACATGATTCGTACACTGAAGAAATTCTTGCACTCCAGTTCCCGCACTTGTAGAATTCAATTTCCTGCTCCAAAAGTTTGTTATTCAAAATTTCTTTGAGAGCTAATTAGGAACCTTGTTTCTATGCAGTTTTCAATAACTATGATACCATGTATAAATAACTCAAAAATTTTAGTTGCTAATGAATTCAGAATGAAATCAATAGACACAAATTTCTTCTACTAAATTTTACTGAAGGAAAACCGATAATATAAACACGTGCAATCATCCAATCATAATGAATACATATTTTACTAGGGAAACCAACTAGGAAAAACCCCTCCTCTTTCTGTATTATATTAGATGAGAAAAATGATCCATTACAATGACAACTTCAATCCTTGAATCTCTATCTGCACTACAATATTGATCTTGCTCCTCTTCCCACACTCAAAAATACTTAGCCTATATTCGCTTTTCATATACTCGCGTTGTCTGCACTCATGTTGCATGCACTCACACTACCTGCACTTGTGCCTATTTCCTTGCTAAATTATGAGGAAATTATCTCAACTGCTACATGAAAACCCCTCTGTACACTCAATAACATACAATTATAAAATACAATTATGCCTTTTCCCTTGACTAAATTAGGCAATTCAAATTGCATGCATGACTAGGGCTATTTTTAGTAATTTGACTAGTTAATTGAGAGATCAGTGAGTTAACAATAGTTACAACTACTCAACTAAACTCATACTAACTCAATTCTAAAATAAATCTTAGATAACCAAGTTTCACTAAATAAAACTCAACTAGATTGCTAGATCTTAGTAATCAACCCATGCACAACTCTACTTCCTGCCCACAAACTCGAATTGACTGATTTAACTGAGTGACTTGGCCATGTCACTATTTCTATGTGTCTGAAAACTCATCTTTCTCAAGTGGAAATTTAAATTTCTCCATTTGAATAAGGCACAAGTCAAATGAAGCATTTTCTTGCTACAATTTAACATGTAATCCCAGGGATAAAATCTTGGGAGTTCCCCAATGATCCTTACGAAACCTCTAGGGTACCAAATCTCTAGGCTTCATCCAACAACGAGGAAGGATAAAAAATACAATGACTGAGATTTAAAAGTGGACCCTTCACTCCCCTTGCTAACATGGCTTGGGGGGTGGGGAGTGCTCCACTTTCGTGGTTCTAACTCTAGGCTCTACGGCTCCCCATCAATAGTTATGATACCCTCAAATTCTCAAAAGTTATGATTGAAACACGGGATCCCCCCTCCCATTACTAAAATGTATGGGGGGTGTGCTATTGGATCCCCATTGTCCATCGTGTGATAATCCTCCATCTTCGATTTATATAAAAGTTCCACGAAGGCTCAACAAATTTGATGGTTGAGATTTAAATGCAGAGCGCTCCCTCCAATTGTTGACATAGTAGGGGGGTCCGCTATTGGATCCCCACCATCCATCATGTTAAATTGTGGTACGAAAATGATTCATTTGACTTGTGCCATGGTCAAATGAGGAAATTTGAATCTCCACATCAAGATGATGACTTGAGTTGTAGTTTAGTTAAGTCAGTCAATTCAAGTTTTTGGGCAAGAAGTAGAGTTTCGCATAAGCTAATTGCGAAGATCTAGCAAGATAGTGGAGTTATAGTTGGTGAAACTCGGTTATGTAAGCTCTAGCCATTAATATAGTAAGTATGAGTTAAATTGAGTAGTTGTAACTATTGTTAACTCATTGATCTCTCAGTTAACTAGTCAATTTACTACAACTATCCCTAGTCATGCATGCAATTCGATTTCCTAGTTGAATGGAAGGAAAAGGCATAATTGTATTTATTATTGTATACTAGAGAGTGTATATAGTTGGTATGTGGAATATGAACTAATTTCATCATAAAGGAAATAGGAGAGACTGCGGGAACATGATTGTAGGCAGAGTGAGTGTAGGCTCAGTATTTTCTGGAGCAGGCTCAAGAGGAGATTAGTATTACAATGAAAATTGAGCTTCAAGGATTGAAGCTATCATTCTAATAGATCTATATTCTCATATGATTTAATACAAAATATAGGAGTAGTTTTTCCTAGTTGGGTTCCCCAGGAAAAATATTGTGTTCATTGTGATTGAATGATTACATGTGTTTCTAGTGTATGTTTTCCTTTTTGCAGATTGAGTAGAAGAAAATTGTGTCTATTGTTTTCATCTGAATTCATTAACATCTGAAAATTTTGAGTTATTTCTACACATCATGTGATAATCCCTCATCATCGATTTGTATTCATGTGCATTATATATATGTTTGAGCATTGATACCACTGCTCTCAATGTTGGTTATAATGCTTGACCATATGGGTGTAATATGAATCGAGGGCCTATTCCTGTGGAACCTCAAAGGTTCCTAGCCCTACGCAAATACATATATAATTATATAAAAATCTCCATTGATTTATCTCTCTTGATATTATCCAATACTTAACCCCACGTGGTAATATATGTAAATACATATAAAATACGTACATTTCATACGTAGAATGTTGGCCTTCCTTAGCTTATAAATCCTCAACACACACACACACACACATAGAGAGAGAGAGAGATGTTATCCCTTTTGAGCTTTCAATTAAGGCCTCAACTTAATCTGGTTGATATCCTCCCCAAGCTTGGTAAGCATTCAACTTGGCCCATTTAACACACACACACACATATGCAACACTATTTCTCCTAAGCTTTGTAATACATAGTGAATCTTCCCCTTTGAATAATTATCCACTGGGGTCTAATATTAAACTCATTTTAAGTGCAAGAATCTAGTTTAATAGCATATATTTAGCTATCTATTTGATAATTGAGCCATTTAGACCAATTTCATAGCTAAAGTTAACGCAAGCACACATTTAATGCTTAGGATTAAAAAACACATGAGATACAAGCTCATAGAATAAACACATGAATCAACCATTTCTAAGATAGTGCATAGGAAGTCAACATTTCACATTCATACAAGAATCCTCATTCCTCATCATTAACATAGTCATGATTAACCAACATATTAAACAAGTATAAAACCTTTAGTAGTATTAATGGAGTATTAAGCAAGTT
The DNA here is from genome assembly GCA_000404065.3 of Pinus taeda. NCBI lineage: Eukaryota > Viridiplantae > Streptophyta > Pinopsida > Pinales > Pinaceae > Pinus > Pinus taeda. The sequence continues at coordinate 85,727 of APFE031520937.1, forward strand.
AAACAACAATATTCATTTAGGTAATTCAAGCCAAAATTTAGGCTCAAGAAAGGAATACCAAGTCAACTTAGTCTTCATACAAATACATAGGGAAAACATCAAATCCATGTTCATAAAGGAATCCCATTCCTAACATTAAAATATGCGTTCAAACAATAACTAGACACATACATGGCATTCAAATGCATTGATCATGAGAAAGAGAGTACTTATCGAATAATGAAGAACCTAGCGACTGAGATGAGGACTCTAAATATCCACCCAACCTTAGACAAGCTACAAATTATCAAACCTTCAACATCACTAGGAGTCCAAAGATCATCCTATCTCCACCCAAAAACCAAGTGGTTAAACAACCTAGTGCCTTCACCCTAAACTAGGCACCCAAAGTGCATGGGAACAAAGCCAATCCACATTATGAGATGGAGTGTTTCTCATTTCTACTCTTATAATATCATGTCCTTGCTACACTCAGGCTTCCCTTCCTCTACATTAGTCACCTCTTCTCTTCTCCTCTGGAATGCTTATGTTGCACCTCTTTCTCTCTATGTCTTGTGCTATCCAAGAAATATTTTCTTATCTTCCTCTTCAATGTGTTTTTCTAGGAGATTTCTCCTCTCCTCCACACTTCCAAATTCCTCTGTATAAATTCCCCTTTCTTTCACTCTCTCCTCCCTGTCGTGATAAGTCTATCTCCCTTTTGGTCTGTCCACCATTCCTTATAGTTGAATCAATACATGTAGTCAGACCCATTAAGTCCATCAATCAACCCATCACTAATATTTATAACCACATATCTAACTTCCCAAGCAACCTCCACCCTAAGCTCGGAAATCCCTGTCCCACCTCATCCTTTTTATTTTATTGTATTTACAACAATATTATAATTGTTTGTAAGAGGTGGATTTTCCCAAAGGGGTTGTCACAAACCCCTCCCCTTTATACTAACATTGTCCTTGGTGTTCTAATCCTGAACACAATTAACATGTTTTGAACCAAGAACAACAATTTGGAGCTTTATAATTATAGCTAGATTTACAATTACACCTTACACATATAGTTACTCGCCTAGCAACTAAATAACCATAAAAAAAAATAAAAATAAAATCATTAGATCAACCACTTTCCATGGCTCTTTTGTAGTCTACTAGTGCTTTTGTTCCACCCAATCTAGCTTGATAACTTTGTCTCTTCTTCCTAGAGTGCTACATGCCTCCAATATCCATTGTTGTTATCCTATGTGCTTTTTGATTCTTCAACGAACAATCTAGACCCTTGCTTCCCGAGATTCACCTAATGTGCTTTTGAATCCAATCATTCATGCCCATGACCCTTTTTAAAACCAAATTATTTTACGGTATCCATTTCTATGAGTCCCAATTCCCTGATTGATCTAGTTCCTCTTCCGTACAGTCACTCACCTTTCATATTTATGGCATCCTCTTCTTTGCTTCCCAGTCCCTCGAGTGATCCATCCCTTAGCAAGGTTTCCTCGTATAAAAAGATTTTATAACCAAGGCATGTCCTTGCCTCGACACCTTCATACCTTTCATCGAATGCTTCATGGTTCTATTAGAGGCTCAAAATTCTCTACCTCAACATTATAAGGGAGACCACCTGGTCGGGAACTTAGAACAACTCCTTTTATGTTTGGAATGGTGGTTCCAACTGGTTAAACTAGGTCTAGTTACCTTCTCTCTATCTCTAATGGCTTAAAGTGTGAATTTCACTTACTAATAGAGAAGATACATCAAATTAGCCCTCATGGATTAGGCAAGAAAGTGATCCTTAAGCTGATCTGGGGCTCAGCCAAGCCACAACTAAATTTTTCCTCTTTGATAAGAGGACTTCTGTGAATGTAGAATTAAATCTAAATGCAAGAAAAATGAAAGAATCCTAAGCCTATCTCGATTAGGAAGATGTATATCTAACCCAACTAAGAGAAAACTAATTAAATGATTGAGGTTTCAACATGCCTGTTTTATGATGAATATTTGGCTAATGAAATAGTTCAATTAACTGATATTATATTTACCAAAGATGTTGTTTTGAGATCTATTAACAATGAATGACAAACCACTAAAATTAGGAAGTAGTTCTCGTAATACCAATGGAAATTAAATCAAATTAGATGACAGATTTCTGAGTAAATATTTACTCAGAAATTTGGCTTAATCATAAGTGAAAAATATGAAATTAACAACAGACCTATGAAGCTAATGAACTAGACAGCTAATTCAAAAAGACCTTCATTTTCACATTAAACAATAGTGCTCAACATGAAAGACATTTTACGCAAATATTTCATTAAAAAGATGAAATTTTCATTAAAAATAATAGTATTTAAAATACAAACTGATTTAAACCCGAACTCTTACTCTGTACCTTGTATTGATCTCCAACAATCTTTCTCAAAAGCATAAACTGTATTGTTAAAAGCAAGAGATGCAATAGTGCAAGCTCTGCCTCACATACATGGTTCAAATTTGCAAAAGATAAATCCCAATATTCCTCATATATGAGATCGATCCTCTCTACATATAGCTTGAAACCCCTATTACAATAGTGCTTTAGGAATTACACAATTGCAGAAGAGAGGAGCACATTACACATTCTACAAACCACTATTTATAATTTACAAAAATGAATTTGAAATAAGAGAGTTGTTGAAGAGTAATTATTATCCAACAATTTCTATTGGTCCAAATTCCTTTTCTTCTATTTCTGGAGCAATTCCATTGATTTAAATCTTCTTTTCCCCATCTCTTCAATTGTTTTATTGCCAAAACCAATTAAAATACAAATTAAAATCAAAATACCAAATCTGGAACACAAAATATCTCTAATCAAAACTTAAATAAATAAATAAATAAAAGTAAATTTTGGCTTTCTATTGATCCCTGTAAAGATCTAATTGGTCAAGGATACCATATTTGAATGGATTTGTATTCAACAGAGGTTATGAGCAAATGAAAATGTAGAAAATTAGACTCAGAAAATTAATTTTGTTTAAAAATCCATAGCTTGATATTCTGATAAATTTTAAACTTATTAAATGATTAAATCTAGGAATGCAGCCACTTTATAAATATTATTCATGATTTTATCTATCCAACGAGCCATCGTGGGCCTTATTTGGCCAGGTAAAACTCAACTTATGAGCTTCCAAAGTTAAAGTATCAAAATTGCTAAAATTATGGAAAATTTGTTGCCTAAGTCAAAAATAAGATTTTTTTTAAATTAAAAATCTAATCCTAAATTAGATTAATAGTTATTAATCAATTAATATTAATTTATTTATAATTACAATATTAAATTAAATTAATTACAAATTAATTAAAAACAAAATTTAATTGATTGCAATTTAAAATGAATTAAAAATGAACTGAAATTAAAATTATATTATATTACATTAAAATTATAATTAAATTATATTAAAATTATAATATAATATTATATATTATAATTATAATATAATTAATATAATTTAAAAAACAAACAAACCAATAAAACAATGCCTTATCACAAATCCTCACGTGGCGTTTTGATTCATTAATGAATCAAATGAAATAATGGAGGAGGATTGAAATGAGGCGGAGGAGGTGACTGAAAAGGAGGTGTGGGAGTCATAAGGCAACCTATAAATCAAATAGCCATCATATAAAATCGAATATCAGAGGTCGGAGGTGAATTGATATCGCAAGTGTTTAAATGTGCACCAAATGAAAACGTTGATATTCGATATTTCAATATCGAGATTTTTATATTGACTATTTTTTTAAATATCAGAAAATTTTTATCGGAGATATTTTTACCGGGACTTCTTCCATCAGGACTTTTTGTAATAAAGTAAATTGTTGAAGGACAGTGTAACTAGGTCTGGTCTTCATAAATGTATTTTTGATATTTCTACTTATTCAAGAAAAGAAATATTATTTTATAATATATGTCAATGAGTTTCTTGCTCATTGAAATAGGTCTAGCACTATTTGAAGTGTTATAGGTAAGTAAAATAGTCAAAACAAAAGGTTAAAGACCTTAAGGACATGTTCCACCTTGTATAAATATGTATTAAAGTCAAGAGAATACCTCCAAGAAAAGTCAAGTCTCCTCCTAAGCTAAGGCATCATCATGGCACCATCAAGAAGCTCCTTCAAGCATGCTACACCACCATGGAATCTATCTGAAATCTACTCTTCTAGTCGGCCTGCAAAATAGTTAACTAGTCGAGCTACATGTCAGCCTAGAGGGGGGACAATGCTCTATATATAGAGGTTATCCACTACCTCATAAAACACACAATGCAAGCTCTAAAATTAGTGAAGAATATAAACTGAGAAGGAATGTAAGGGAAGTCTAAGGGTCTCTAAAAGTGCAGCGAAGGAAGGAGGAAACTCAACGAAGGTTAGGGATTATTTCTAGGGCTAGAAACAATCACACGTGCAAGGATAAGGAGGACAGACTGCAGATATGGAAGCAACAAGTTTTCAGTGCAAGATTCGTTGGTGTTTGGGCTAGTCACTAAGCCTACAAGTCCTCCGAAGTCATGTGAAGAAGCCCCTCTCTCTAGAGAAGGAAAAGGACCCTAATTCTTTACACGTGTGAGAATTAGGGTTGCACTGCTGTCATAATAGCCTTCCCTTGACAGTCATAAAATTTCATTGATTGGTGAAGACAAGAAAGGAGTCATCATAAGAAAAGGGTCTCATCAAAGACATATTCTCTAGAGAAAGTACAACAAGGTTACTAACAAGTTGAAAGAAGAACAAAGTGTCGGAAGAAGAGGGAAACAAAGTGTCGAAAGAAGTTTCGGGGTATATGGTGCAGAAAGGAGAGAGGACTTGACTTGGGCTTGGAGGATCTCTCTGTTAGGGGTCTAGGGTTTGGAATTGATCAATAGAAGCTTCAATAAGATAAATTCACGAAATGGTTTTCCTCTCAAGAGAAGAGAGGTTTTGTCCCTGGCAAAGAGCCAACATCTTATGTTCTTGTTTTTTATGTTTTGGTAGAATTTTGATGAAATATATGCACTAATAACAACAAGAAGAACAATAAGCTAATAATTAAAAGTAAAAATACTCCACAAATTGTTATCAAGCAACGAAGAATCACACTACACTACTTTGCCCTAGATTCTTCAACATGGTATCAAAGCTAAGGTAACACATTAAGGAAAGGGCAACTCAAGAACACTCATCAAGGGAAAGCATCGACAAAGTTGAAGCATCAAGCCTAGAAGTCTCAATTAATTCAAGAACAAGAAGCATATACAATCCATCATTCATCAAGGAGGTCTACTAAGCTAGAAGAAGAGCCTTACATAAAGGCACCTATAAAGAAGAGCAGATTGAAGCAGGTCCTACATCAAGCTACAAGTCTTCAAGCAAACCTCATCACCAATCAAGTCCACTTGGAGAAGGCAACTTGAAGAACATCAAGATCCAGGGAAGACAAGCCATCAAGCCTTCAAGGAGGAAGCAAATCCATTACATATCAAAATCTATCAAGTAAGTACATGTCCCCTTCTGAATATACATCAAATGTATTTTTTCAAGGAAAGAAATAAATTGGTAGGTACCAATAACTTTCTTTCATAGACGAAGAGGATTGATCTACTTCTCAAGGAGAATGAACTCCTAGAACATGTCAAAGGGAATATCACTATCCGCTAAGGAACAAACTCAAGCCTTAGCAAAGTACAATAAGGATGAGACGAGGGCTCAAAGAATTCTGATAGAATCAATCAAAGACTCTCTCATTCCTTATGTCTCCAAGTTTGAGACATCAAAAGAAATTTATGTAACCTAGTAGAGCTATTCTCGGTATCCACAATCGGAGAAGTAATAATATCTGTGAGAAATGAATTATACAATATGAATATAAAGAAGGAAGGAATATCTCCCTACTTCATGAAAATCTCTTAAATGAGATGTCAACTTCAAGAGCTTGGGGAAGTCAATGTTTGACAGAGAGATGACAACTTTAGTACTCAATGGTTTACATGAGGAGTGGGGAAACTTCACATCAAGCATATATTTCAATAAGGAAGCAACCACTCTCAGTGAAATGTGATCCCTATACAGGACAAAGGAAACCAGACTTAAGGCAAATGAAGATGTGGGATCAAAGGAGCAAGCATTTGCTACCATGGCCAAAAGAAAGCGTAAATTTGGCAAGTTTTCTCCACGAAGAATAAGCAACAAAGACATGTCCAAAATCCAATGTTTTGGATGCCAAAAATATGGACACTACAAAAGGAATTGTCCTAATCTTAAGAAAGACAACAATAAAAAAAGGAAGAGGGAAGAAGCACACATAACTCAAGAGATGAAAGAAGAAGGAAGATCCTCCAGATCTCTACTATGACTATGTCAAACTCTTTACTTCTAGACTTCTTTCAAAGTTTTGAGTAGGATAGGAGAATGTAGGAATAAATTAAAATTTCATGGATAGAAACATCCCCTAGAATCTAGTAGCACGATGTACATAGAGTTCTAGATACTCATGAAGATGTAGCATTTAATAATGAGAATAAAAATGCATGGGTATAAATATCTTCTAGAATATAGGAGCATTGTAGATATATCTCAAGGTATTCATATAGAAGGAACATAGCTGGTATAGAACCTCATCCATGGTAAAAGAAAATTTTGATCATGATTAAGTATCTTAGAAGACCTACATCATTAAAGGAAAAGAAACATTTGCAGGGCAAGGAGATTTAAGATCCTATGATAGAATCTTCAAAATAAGGTTCATGAACCAAGGTAGATGTTTCATTGAGAATCCCATTCATGGGATTCAAGAAAAGGATGATATGCACGCTACCTAAGATGAAGCAAGAAGGGCCACACCAAAGGATGATCAAAGGAGAATCAAGATGAGGTATATTTTCATTAAAGTTTAGTCATGTTATCATTTGTATATTATTTAGTCATGGGATATTTCTATAACATGATCAAGCATGAAATAATCTCTTTCACCAGGAACATGCTCGAAGGCATGTACCACAATGCAATGAAGGTCAACAAAATAATATATTCACATAAGGAGTATAATATTGCTGACTAAGAAGCAAGAAGAAATGTTGACAAGTCTAGGAAGAAAGCAATGAAGGAATGCTCTCACAAGAAGAATTGGATGGTTGACCTATCTATCAAATAAGAAGCAAATGAAGAAAGAGATCAAGCATGTGGAAGAACACCATGACCACCAAGAATCACTATCAGACAAGATATTTTGAAGATATCTCTTGAAAGAAGGCAAGACAAATCTAATAAAGAAAGAAAGGACCCTTGACACCTATGAAGGCCTTGTAGATATAAAAGATGCAGATAACTAATTCTACACTACGAAGATGTCATGATGAAGAAACCATCCAACAAAAAGAAATGTTGAAGCAATATCAAGATAAAGTCACGATGGGTTACTGGGTCGAAGCATGTAAACAAGAAAGTACAATGAAGCATCCATGAGAAGAATATTTCGAATCATGGAAAAAATGAAAAATGAGTAGCCAAGATGACAAGAAAACCTGATGTATGACATGAAAGCCAATTTCCTCAAAGGAAAAAATGACATGAAAAACCAGGGAGGAAAGTGATCGATGGATGGTGCCCTACCTAGAAGAAGTTCAAACAAAGACTTCATGACATCAAGAAAGGAAGGAGATCAAGCAACTGAAGGACCGACGAAGAAGAAGCTACTGATGAAGGAAAGAGTCCCCAGTTAAGAGGGAGCTCTGACAGGTCCCTGATCAAGAAGGAGTTTTGGATCACCCTTGATTACAAAGGAGTGACAATTGTGTTTTCCATTTCATGAATCATGCACTAGACCAAGACTAAAAGCCATAAGTCTAAATGAAGGCCATCAATGGAAATGTAGACACAAGATAGACACAGCATTATTGTCTTCACTTGAGAAGAAAGAATGGGAGGGTTTGGTAATCATCTGGCATCCGATACTCTTTGAGGATTTGTTAGGCATCCAAGACAAGAGTAGGCAAGAGGACCGATATTATGTAGATTATCTTCTGGATACATTGTATTAGGTTTCTTTCTTATCGACGTTTCGAACCAGCAACAATAGTTCATATTCAGGATGTGAAAATAATATTTCACATCCTAAAGATGAACCATCGTTGCTGGTTCGCAACGTCGATCGGAAAGAAACCTAATGCAATGTATCCGGAAGATAATCTACATAATGATGAAACTTGCAGAAACATCAAAGACAAAATAAGGACTAATATTCTTTTAGGAATGGGAACCCAAGATAAGAATAGCCCTATAAGGTCATACTCGGAGAACACCCGGGTGGGTATGTACCTTGAGAGACAATGACGAAGGTGTCTATAAATCATTGGTCTTGCCAACATTGTAGCTCATGGTCTCGTAAAGAGATGGAGTTGTTAGTCAAGGCCTTGCACTATAACAATGTTGATGGATATGATGCTATAATAAATGGATTGCTAATTTTTTTTCTCTTATGTGAATTCTTCAATCTCAATAATAGCCAAACACCTTATAATGTTGTATGAATACCTCCCTAGTTGAGAGGGAGTATTGAAGGATAGGGTAACTAGGTTCGGTATTCATAAATGTTCTTTTGATATTTGTACTTATTCAATAAAAGAAATATTATTTTATAATATATGTTAATGAGTTTCTTGCTCGTTGAAATAGTTCTAGCATTATTTAAAGTGCTATAGGTAAGTCAAATAGTCAAAATAAAAGGTTGAAGACCTTAAGTACATGTTCCACCTTCTATAAATATGTATTAAAGTCAAGAGAATACCTCCAAGCAAATTCAAGTCTCCTCCTAAGCTAAGGCATCATCATGGCACCATCAAGAAGCTCTTTCAAGCATGCTACACCACCATGGAATCTATCTGAAATCTACTCTTCTAGTCGGCCTACAAAGCAGTTAACCAGTCAACCTACATGTTGGCCTAAAGGAGGGACAGTCCTCTATATATAGAGGCTTTCCACTCCCTCATAAAACACACAATGCAAGTTCTGAAATTAGAAAAAAATATAAGTCGGGAAGGAAGGTAAGGGAAGTCTAAGGGTCTCCAAAAGTGAAATGAAGGAAGGAGGAAACTCAACGAAGGTTAGGGATTGTTTCTAGGGCTAGAAAGAGTCACACGTGTGAGGGTAAGGAGGAAAGACTGCATATATGGTAGCAGCAAGTTTTTAGTGTAGATTCATTGGTTTTTGGGCTAGTCACTAGGCCTACAAGGCCTCCTAAGCCAAGCAAAGAAGCCCTTCTCTCTATCGAAGGAAAAGGACCCTAATTCTCTAGGGTACCTCTCACATGTGCGAGAATTAGGGTTGCACTGTTGTCATAACAGCCTTCCCTTGACAGTCATAAAATTTCATTGATTGGTGAATACAAGAAAGGAATAATCATATGACAATGGTCTCATCAAATACATATTCTCTAGAGCAAGTACAACAAGGTTACTAACAAGTTGAAAGAAGAACGAAGTACCGGAAGAAGACAGAAACAAAGTGCCAGAAGAAGCATCAGAATATATGGTGTAGAAAGGAGAGAGGACTTGACTTGAGCTTGGAGGATCTCTTTGTCATGGGTCTATGGTTTGGCATTGATCAATAGAAGCTTCAATAAGACAAATTCATGAAATGTTTTTCCTCTCAAGAGAAGAGAGGTTTTGGCCCTGGAAAACAGCCAACATTTTGTGTTCTTGTTTTTTATGTTTTGGTAGCAGTTTGATGAAGTACTCGCATATATACTAATAAGAAGAGAAGAAGAATAAGCTAATAAGGAAAAGTAAAAATAATCCACAAATTATTATGAAGTAACGAAGGATCACACTACACTACTTTTCCCTAGATTCTTCAACATAAATGAGGAGGTGAGGTGGGTCCCACTTTGGTAATTAAAAATCCTACAAAATGAACTATAGCCAATTTGCAATTTTCAGATTTTGGGTCTCGTAATTTCTTTTTAAATTATAAATTGGAATAAATTACCAAGATCTTGTAAGCACATTATTTTAATTTTTCTACAATTTGGCTAGGCGATTTTGTAAGACTATTAGTGAAAAATGACGAAATTAGTGAAAATTGACTAGGAATTAATATTTACAATCAATTACTAATTTATTTACAAAAAAATAAAATAATATACATTTTATATTTTTTTTAACTTAGGCAGTGAAAATTAGCGAACTTCAGATCAACGCCATTTGTAAACCATGTAATCAAATGAGATGAAAGGAGTATCGATGGAAAGCTAGCGAAAATTCAAACTCAATGAAGCAATAAAAATAGAAATCTGACAAAAATGAAAAAATGGCAAAATTGTGAGACACTCAACCAAAATAAAATTATTAAAAGGTGATTTAGCAAAAAATTTATGGAAAGGGTCCCCATTATTTGAGACAAATAAATAAAAAATGAGGGTGTTGGGTTTTCCCTACAACATTGGCAACACACTAGGAAGAACCAATTATCTCTTATTAAAGATAATGAACTTTAATTTACCCAAAGGTTAAAATTAATGGATTCCATTGAATCATTAAACAATAAAATATTTCCATGGGTCCCACATAAATATATTAAGCAATATGGGTTTGAAAAGATAAGTACTCAAAAACATACTTGAGTAAAAATCATGAATCCAAAATTTGGGAAAACATTATTTTAAAATTACCTCATATGAGAAATAGAAAAGGTACAAATAGGAGTTTTCGAAAAATCATATATCCATTGTTATGAAAGGTCTCTCACATCGCTTCGCTTCCAGCGAGCCCAAACAGTAACCTGACGAAGTTGTATTCTATTCCATACAAGCATGGCCCCACTGCCAGTGAGCGTCCATAGCCTCGACGGGTTTACTTATATTTCTCATGCTTCCTCTTTTAATCACCCTTTTGATAAGCGCATTTGCGAGCTTTTAGTTTATGATGTACCTAAGTGAAAGAGGTGGGATGGTAATACAGACTTATGTTAATGGATATAATACTTTCATAATGTTGACTCCAAATTCTTTTCCCTTGACTACCAATCAGAGAATCTTATAAAGTGGACGAGAGGGAGGGATCCTTTGAGTTAAACTCATGTCAGTTATTTCTTTGAAAAGGTGAACTATATCACTTATAAAGGACGTGTGTTCCTCCATGAATTTTTTTTAAAACAAGAGGGATTTATGGTTCCATAAAGATATACCTTTCATTAATTGAAACTCACTAAAATAGACAGAGTAATATTTCTGATGTATGCCAACCATTGTTGGGTGATAAAAAGGCCTTCCTCATAAATCTTAGAGGAGTCACCAAAATCAAGCCAAAACCAATACAAAAATGGAAAAATAAATGGAAAGCAAACCTCAAAAATGTGAAATAAAGAATGGAAAAGATGAAAGACAAACCCAAATTAAAAAACAAACCCAACAAGGCTAATTATGCAAATGTATCAACAAAAGAGTAAAATAAGATAATTGTCTAGTCAATTCAACGTCTTAAATTTCTCTACATAAATTATCAATCCGGATATCGTAAACTGAAGAAATGTGGTGCACCATATGTGCTTAGTTAACCTTTTTTTCTTACTTCGTTGTTTTATAGCTTTTATCTTGTTTTGGGGTTTTGTTCTTGTTAATCTCCTAAAGTGTCTAATGTAAATGGAAATCCTATTCTAAGGTCTTAAGAATACTTTTAAAGGTCAAGTATGGATGTAGATTTCAAGACAAGGTTTATGTCTCTTATGGTAACTTCCAAAATTTAGCACTTCAAAAGATCTCAAAACATGCTATTGATAAAATCAATACTTGAACAAAAGTGTAAATATGCAGCTACTTAAATCAAGAAAAGATGAAGTGTTGATCATGAAGTTGTTGTCTCTGTTGTCCATCTAATTACATAAATAAAATCTAAACTACTGCACTCAAAACCAAAAATTGCAGACTAATGAAATCAAAGTCAAATTACTTCACTTATAATCCGATAGCTCGTTAATTAACTTTTCAGGTTAGCCATGGCACCGGAGACAACGTCAAATAACATGAAGAATTGATATCTAAATTACCTACTTGCATATTAATGAAAGAAAAATCAAATTACTTCACTTATAATCCGATAGCTCGCCACTTAACTTCTCTGGTTAATCCATAGCACTGGAGATAACGTAAAATAACATGAAGAATTGATATCTAGATTACCTTCTTGCAGATTAATGAAAGCAAAATCAAATTACTTCACTTATAATCGGATAGCTCGCCAATTAACTTCTTCGGTTAAGCTATGGCACTGAAGATAACATCAAATAACATGAAGAACTTGATGTCTAAACTAGCTAATTGCAGCAAACAAATTGCACTAAAATCAAAGCATAACAACTGAAATTTAAAAGCTAAAAAATTCAGCAGAGGAAGCAAGTCTCAGATCACCACTTGATGCAAAAACTACATTAAAAAGCTCGAGCAAAAACTAATAAGCAAATACAAGAACATTTAAAGAAAAACTAATCTACAATCAACCGGTTGAGCACACTTGCATGAATTAAAATTGCATGAATGGAAAATCTAAACTATCAAACTTGAAAGCAATAAAATGACATACATGAATGAAATCAAAGCAAAATTACAAAATAAAATCTACTCTACCTTACATTCTAATGTGCTCCATAACATCTACTTCACATCTCCTTCCATGTTGAGAACATCAAACCTTTATTCAAATTCTTCAAAATTACAAAGTACAACAAAGCTCTCCAAAGCTTTTCAAAGCCATCAAGGAAGAACTACAAACTCCAAGCTAAAGAACTAAAAAGCGAAGCTAAGCTAACAAATGAAGGAAAGAGATCTCCTATTTATACAAAAAGATGAGAAGTCATCTCATTAATGAGAGTCCATGAATCTCTCCCTCTACCTCTAGAGTCCTAATCAAAATAGGAAACTGATAAGACACATGTCTTCTTAGAGTTTACAATACAATTAGGAGATGTGAACACATATCCTCGATGATCCCATGATTCTCTCCACTCAAATTCGAATTTGGCCTTAGGGTGCCACATAAAGGTCTTCTAGAAGCCTCCTTTTAACCTACACATGTCAACAATCTCAACCCACTTGTTAGGTATAAGTATATGCAAATTATTTTCTAATTTGTAACCACAAATTCACTTAAAAAGGCTAAGAATTAATAAAGTTTGGAAAACATAAATGTGACCCAATGATAATGAAAGTGGGATGAATGTAGTGACATAGTAGTAAAATGGAGGTGAAATTGAGGTGATATAATGGACATAATAGTGAAAGTGTAATGGAAATGAATGACATTTTCAAGACCCAACAATAATCATGTGAACTTTCATTTTATGTTGAGATTTTAATAAAATTTTATCTTACAGAGTTACAAGCAATTAAGCTTCCAAACTGTAAGGAAAATAAGAGTCATGAAGTAAAATTCAACCCAAATGAAAAGTCTTTGTCTGTTGCAAATTTTCTTGTTTCAAAGAAAAACCTGCATAAAAACATTTTGACAATTTTCCAACAAAAGTAATGCTTAAGAAACAGATTAAAAAGTTCAGGGACTCCCCAGTTTAGCTGATTTGATGAGGATCATTATTGTTTCTCCAAAAACTTGAAAGAAATAATAAAGAAAATGAGTTCTAAATGTGAGTTAATAAAATTGCAAGATAATTTTGGGAGATCTCCAAAACAGAGTTTCATATCAGCGAAACTAAAGCAAAGCTAAACATAAATGAAGAAACTAAACATGATGAAAATGGGCATATGAAACTTTCATTTGGAGAATTTCATTTGATCTTACCTAAGAGATACTATCTTCTCCAATAAAATATAACCTCTTATTTTTAATTGGAATTAAAATCATAAAGAAGTTGCTTTGAATATAGTTTTCATTAGCCCAAAATCATAATTTATTCAATTAATATTAAAGCAAGTAGTATTAGAAGAAAACAATGATTTATATTCAAGAAATCGGAAGTGGATTAAATTCATCAGAAATGAGAATGAAGGTGTGCTTTTGTAGTGATGATTGTTCTCTCTATAGTTCAGATTTCATGTCAACTCCATGATTGTCAATAATCAAAACCAAGACCCAAGAAATGTAATGCATATATGCAGATGGAGAGGTTGAAATTTTACATGCCAAATATAGAGCAATATATCAAAAATCAAATATAAGAGAAATCAAACATGATTTAACCATGATCCATTATCTTTACTTGTTCCAAATTCCTTACCAATTGTTGCATTACCATAGTGCTTGCTCAAGAGTTCCTTGAAAATCAAATGAAAATGCACACTAAAAGATGATTGAGATAATAAAATGGGCATCCAATAGTGAGATAAAGGCAAAAATGTAAACGAACAAGAGGCGATGAAATTTCTCATTAGCTAAGCAGATTGCCAAGAAGAGTAAAAGAGACCCATGTGCATATACTATGAAGAATGTATATCCCTATAGTCACAAAGGCATCTCGATGAATGAATACTTGGATTTGACAAAATTATGATTAAAATATATCAAAGCTCTTGACCACCGTTATAACATGAAATTAGTATATATATATATAAAGATAATTAAACAAGACTTCATGTGAGCATACTGAAAGATCATAATAATTTGATCAGATACCTACGAAGATACTTAACCCAATATTCTGAAGTTTTGAGTTTCTGAGAGAATCAAAGTGAAGGGTAAGACCTCGAGTTTTTAAAAAACTCTTAATGGGAAAACTCCGATGAACAAAAAACCTTGCTTCATAATGTTTCTGACGACATTTGTTTTTGGAAGTTTACTTATATTTCACCTCTGATATAAGAAATCTTGAAATTTAGAATATTAAAGGGAAGCAAAATTTTGGAATAAAAGTTTTTTGTAATTTTTACAAACAAAACTTACGATATTGATCATGCACGATAACAAATTCTTTTTAAATGTATAATGTGGGAACAATTCATTTCTAGTACATCAAACATTCACATATCGGAGATAAAAGTTTTGTAAGAGTTTAGTAATACTTTCATTCTGATAATGAGATAACTTTGAGGTTTTGTAAAAAATAATTGCAAGAGCACTTACGTTTATCTGTAAAATAAGCTTCCGAGGAGAAGAGGTCGAGATTTAATAAATATGAGAATAAATCAGGTGTCAAAGATATCGAAAACATTTTTGAAGCTCAAATCAACTTACAAGACTTTGAGACCACAAGATTTCAGTGAATACAGTGAAATAGGGAACATTTCCTCTACTAAGTGTAATGGACTTGATAGTGGAGGAAAAGGAAATGTGGATCTCGGAGAGATAAATCTCATAATTTGTTTTAAAATGCTTTCGATATAATACAAACCCAAGAGTCCAATAAGTCAGGAAGTCTAAAATTCTGAGGAAAGATCTCTGAAAAATGAAAAGCAGAGGATCAATATTCCATATTCACCAATTAGAGGCTCTGAGTCTCTTCGAAAGAAAGGAATGTGACTATAGGGAAAACAATATGAATGAGTGTGATGGAATGGTTCAATTCAACTCGGCAATTGTACGATTCAGAACAGACATAGATAAAATCATCTATAAGACCATTCGCTACAAGATTTTTGTGCAAAATTTTCCTCTGTTTATAGCAAATCTAAGCAATGAAAAGTGTAAGCATTTTGTTTCAGTTGCATCGATGAGAGGAATAATATGATTATTGACTCATATTTCTAAATGTAAAAATGTGAATTTATGTGGGTCTACACACATGAGAGTATCGGAAGAAAAATATCGGAGAAATCACTTGGCTATACTTTAGAATTACAATATGCAAGGTTTCTAATCCAAACCTTTTAATTATAATGGTTATGAGAGGAGGCGGGATAACATATTGGTCAAATTTTCACCGGGGAATGTTATATCAAGAATATCGGGAGTGTATTGAATAGGTTCTTCTTATAAAAATTTTGTTATGATAAAAATGGAGGTATTGGGGGGAAACCAATTATTGAATATCGGGTACCGGAATATCAGGAGACCAGGATATCGAGACATTGGGAGATTGAATATCGGAGTATCAAAATATCAAATGATTGAGATATCGAAGTGTCATAATATCGGATGATCGAGATATCGAGAATTTTTAGCATAACATATTTTATAAGTTACAATATTTGTGAAGGCCGATATGCCAAGTGGCAGTTGTGGGACCGAAATCTCTTAAGTATTTAATTCCATAGAAAGTGCCCAACTCACCTTCGCCTTTTAACAAAAACCCTTTAATAATTATATTAACTATAGGAAATATTTGATCAGAGAATGATTTTATCGTAACTTTCTTAGGAGGATATTTACGATATTATAATGATCTGATATGAATCTTCTGATAATGCATCAAAGGTCTATCAGGGTTTTAATGAATAGAAGCAAAACTAAAGAATACCCAAATTCTGATGAAACAACAAATGCTTCCCTGAATAAGCTGCAAATTTAGAAAGAGTTGGCTGCTTGCTTATTTCAAGTCTCCAAAATCAAGTCAATGAAGAACTGCAAAAAGAAACATAATAGAAATAACAAATAAACTATGAAAAAAGATAAAATCAAACAATAGATGAAGATTAACATGTTAATGCATACCTGAAAGAATATTGACTATAAGTTTACCTTATGAATCTTCATTCTCCCATGCATTTCTCAAAATTCACGTATGTTCAACCTCATATCCTTATTTAATCTAAAATGTTAAATAATGAACCTACAAATTGCATCCACTTCAAATTTACATCGGAGAACAAGAGTAGTGAAAATGAGTCTTTAGAAATACTTGTGAATAAAAAATTGCCCAGCCATAGAAATTCCTTAGAATTTTTTCATATATGATTTTATCACAAAAACAATTTGTTTTTAACAATGAAGTTTTGCAAAAACAAGACAATCAAGTGGTTTACAAGTTTGCATGCTTCAAATATACAAGAACTATGATATGTTCTAAGCCACTTTGCTAGAACATGAAAGGGGATGCTAAGAAAAATTTGGATTCATTACTTACTTATTAAAAATCTGAAATAATAAAATAAATGCAAAAAATAAAATAAAATTAATCTAAATATATAATTAATCTATTTTTATACTACTGAATGAAAAAAAAAACGACTAGGTATAGTCATACTTCCAAACCATTCTCTCATTCTAATTTTGCATGTATGTACAGGTCAATCAATAGGAGTAAAACTGAAACCTAAATTATAAAAAGAAAATTTCAAACCTACTATGCACAATTAACAAATTTAGTGAAATAAATTTATTTAAAAAATTCTTAACTTGAAATTCTTCCAACCAAATGTTTACATGATCATAAAAAATAGCATGAATTTTAGTGAATGATAGAAGAAATTCAAAGGAAGAGAAAACATCATGTCAGACTTGAATGACACATTTTTAATCATTGAAGCTTGTTGAATACTGGGCAGTGGAACTTTCAGATATTTTTCAAATGAGTCAATAAATGACATATGAACATTTAAAAGGTTTCTAGAAGTTTCCCATCACTGGTCAGAATGAAATGGTGCACTCTCAAGTGCCAGAATTTGTGATGAACTTATCTGAAAATCAAAAATAAATTGGTCAAGCATGAACAAATAAAAGTTCAAAATGAAAAGTAGCCGATGTTCATGTTTGAAATTTTGGAATTGATTTTCAAACAAACTTATTAACGCACTTGAGGAGTATCTATAGTTTGAATGCTCAAACTGCCAGCACAATGTGTTCAAAAAATCAAAAATGAAATGCGAAAGAAAAACAAATTCAAACTGAGGGAACTGAAAACGAAGCAAATTCAAGTTTACATTAATGTTACAAATAATGGCACAACATGGGTGGGATTCATTTATGAAGATTATTTTCCACAAGCAAAAATAAAAATTAAGAATATTAAACTCATTATTTGCTTTCTTTTGTGAGAATGGGAAGATTTCAAGCTTATAATCCAAAATGGGCATTTCATCATTGTAGGAATTAAAAATTGGGATAAGTTCTTGAATACCAAAACTAATATGATGGTTGAATGTTTGAAAATTAGAATGGACCAAAATAAATCTATGATTAAAATTCTCTTTATTTTCAAATATAGATTCACCTAAGGAATCAGACAAAATCATTTCTAAAGAGAAAAGAGGTTGAGTATTTTCATTTTCCAAGTCATCATCATAAGTAACTTCGCAAGTGTAATTTTCCTCTAAATTAAATAAATCAAAACCAGACAAGTGATTGACTATCAAATTAAGAGAATATCCAGGTTTATTAACTAAATTACCGATTAAATTTTATCTATCAATTTTTAATATTTCATTATTAATATCAATTCCTTTGTTTAAAATTAAATTTGAATTTAAAGGGACCATTGATTGATCATGAATTAAATTAATATCGTTAAAAATATCGAGGTAGAGAGAAAAATAGGAAGATGAAAATATATACCTTAAGCTTTCTCTATGCATAAATGATTTCTCATTTTCCAAAATAGACAATTCAGATTCTTCATGTATTTGATCATTTTTAAATTGTTGTTGAGTTGCTTCATCATTTGTAATTTATTATCAGTTGATTGTGAATTAATTTCAGCAGTAGATTGTGTGTTGTCGATATTCTCTAGTTGATTTAATTGATGTTGATTTAGTTGTTGCTAATTTTTTCTAATAGATTGTATATTTTGTTGAAATTCTACTTGATCAACATTATGTAAATTTGGAGAATTTTTGGAATAATGATTATCATTTGTAATTTCAATTTGCAAAGAATTGAAGTTGTCATTTTGAGCAAGTCTATCACTATCAACAAAGGCTATATTTTCTGGTTATTGATAGTTATCATAGAACATAGACACTAAATTCCTGAACCATCCAATTAATTGGAATTGAGGAGGCAAACCTTTGGACAAAAATTGCATTAAAATTAATTTAAATCTAACATAAAACATATCAAAAGTCTCACATTCCACCCTACACAATTCTTCTAACTGATCACACACGTTTCCGTAATCATATTCCTGAAATGCGTGAAGAAAGATCTTTAAAAATTCATTACAACTACATACAAAGGAAACTGGAAGTGATAAGCACTAGTCTCTGGCTTTTCCTATCAAAGTACAAGTGAAGATCCTGCAAATAATATTTTCATCAATATTGAAATTATTACAACTTAAAATAAATTGAAGGAGATGACTAAAAGCATATGTCTTACCATTGTATTTTACCTAAGAAAAGATCTTGACTACCTTTACTAGAGCGGTTTTTGGATCTGATAAAGAAAACTCCAAGGAAGTCTTCTACATGGGGCCATCGTAAATGGAGTAAAATTTATTCAAAGAAAATAATTTATCAGGCCCTCCTTCTAGCGCCAAAAATATTGAAGGCTCAAAATTCTCTGCTTCGGCATTATAAGGGAGACCACCTAGTCGGGACCTTAGAGCAGTTCCTTTTCTGTTTGGAATGGTGGTTCCAACTGGTTAAACTAGGTCTAGTTACCTTCTCTCTATCTCTAATGGCTTAAAGTATGACTTTCATTTACCAATAGAGAAAAGACATAAGAACATCCCTCTTGTTGATCAGGCAAGAAAGCGATCCTTAAGTTGATATGGGGCTCAACCAAGCCACAAATAAAATTTTCCTTTCTAAATGAAAGCAAAATAAAAGAAATCTTAGGCCTATCTCGATTAGGAATATGTAGATCTAACCCAACCGAGAGCAAATTAATTAAATGATTGAGATTTCAACAAGCCTGGTTTATGATGAATATCTGGCTAATGAAATAGTTCAATTAACTTATATTATAATTACCAAACATGTTGTTTAGAGATATATTAACAATGAATGATGAACAAATAACATTAGGAAGTAGTTCTCGTAATGCCAATGGAAATTAAATCAGAATTAGACGACATATATCTGAGTAAATAATTACTCATAAATCTCGTTTAAGCATAAGAGAAAAAGAAGAAATTAACAACAAATCTATGAAGCTAATGAACTAGATAGCTAATTCAAAAAGACCTTTATTTTCACATTAAACAATAGTGCTCAACATGAAAGACATTTTACGCAAATTTTTCATTAAAAATATGAAATTTACATTAAAAATAATAGTATTTAAAATACAAATTGATTTAAACTTGGTCTATTGCTCTGTTCCTTGTATTTATCTCCAACAATCTTTCTCAAAAGCATAAAATTTGTTGCTAAAAGCAAGTGTTGCAATAGTGCAAATGTTTCCTCTGATACATAGTTCAGATTTACAAAAGATAAATACCAATATTCCTCAGATCTAATATTGATCCTCTCTACCTATAGCTTGAAACCCCTATTATAATAGTGCTTTAGGAAATACATAATTGCAAAAGAGAGAATCCCTCTGCACATTCTACAAAACACTATTTATAAATTACAAAAATGAACTCCAAATAAGAGAGTTGTTGAAGAGTATTATGCTCCAACAATTTTCATTAGTCCAAATTATTTTTCTTCTATTGTTGAAGTAATTCCTTTGATTTAAATCTTCTTTTCCTCATATTGTCAATTGTTTTCGTGCCAAAACCAATTAAAATACAAATTAAAATCAAAATATCAAATCCGAAATACAAAGCATCTCTAATCAAAACTTAATTAGATAAATAAATGTTGATTTTTAATGTACCTTGGACAAGTGGTTTCCCATGGGTTAGTCACTACCTAGGGAAAAGTGTCCAAAATAATTATTTTTCAAAGTGTGATTTTATAAAGTGAAAGTGACTTTATAAGTGGTAAAATCAATGTTAAATTATAAAGTGAAAAGTGACTTTAAACATAAAGTACAATGTGGGTACTTTATTGAATGGGTGAATTCAAAAATAGAAAGTGAGAATTAAATGCACATTTATTCTCTCCCCTTGATCTAAATGAATCTGAGCAATTATATCTTAGGCATGGAAAATTTTAGGGGCTAATGTTCCCCCAGTAGGATAATTTTCCATGACTTTTCCACAAAAATATTCGCCAATTTCCAATTTTATAAAAGACAATTCACCCAAATTTTAGAATATAAAATTATTTTACCTTAAAAATCGTCAACATTATATAGAGACTATATATAAAATTATTATAAATTTGAATAATTTTACAAATATATCAATAAACATTTTATAGCTTGCAAATTAGGGATTAGTGAGATTCGCCAATGTTTTTAAACATCAAGAAAATTTTCCATCGTTAAAATTTTCCTTGATCTTAGGGTTGCACAAAAATTATTTAAGAAAACAAAAGGGGGAAAAGAAAAGAGAGACTCCATTCATTCTTCATGAGAAGATTGGAAAAAGGAGGTTTAGAGCTGGAGAAACGTTATGAAGGAGAAATGTGTTGCAACAAGCTAAAGTAAAGATTTCTGGGCAAAGCTGGGCATGGAAATCAAGGCATAAAAGACATCTGAAGGTACAGTACAAACAACATTGAATGTTGTGAGTTGTATGTCATTCGAGAGAAGTTTTTGAAAAAAAAAAATTGAAAAATAATAATTCGTACAGTTGTATCCGTACAGTACATATTTCAATCTTCAAGTGGGCAGGGAAATCGAGGCGAAATGGGCACGATTTTCAATGAGTTTTGGGTTGAAAATATAAGTAGTATTTTGTTGTTTTTTTTTTCTACAAATGTATTTTTCTTGAACTTGAAAGATAAATAAATCTAAAGAGCTCTCTAACAGGTTTTCCCCAGAGAATATTGAAGGGGTTTTGCCTAGGTCTAAGTTGACCAAAAATTTGTGTATTTTTATGTGTTGCTAGTCTAGTTATGTCCATATTTATTTTCAGCATGTGTTGACAATCCCATGTGTTTTAATCTGAAAATTTCATTTCCAGAATTTTATATATTGAATTTATGTTTATGGGAAAGGGAATTTAACTAAATGGGAGTGATACGGTGAAATTAAAACCAGGTTGGGATTGCAAGAAACTTTTTTTTAGTCATCAAATTTCAACATGGTATCAGAGCTACATGCTGAAAATTGTAGTTTGAACAACAGACAGTAGTTTGGTACAACAAAGAGTGGTTTGGACAACAAACTAAATTTTTAGACATCAAACTCAGTTTGGACAACAAACTGATATTTTGGGACAGCAAGGTGAAATTTCACACAGACTGGACTTTTGGGATAGTAAGGTGTGTTGGAAATTTCATTTATCCATTTTCTTGGTTTTGTGAATTTCGGACAGCAATCATGGCCATGTTATTAAGGATAAAAGGTAGACTGGATGGGATATCCAACTATGTCGTTTGGAAGGACAGATTTCAAACATTGTTTGAGGAGGCAGCATTTTGGGACATAGTGCAGCAAGTGGTTGTACCTCCTATTGTTGCAGATGAACTTCCTGAATTCACAAAAAATAATGCAAACGCAAAAAGGATTTTGATGTACAGTCTGAAGGATCATGTGGTTCCTCAGGTGAGAGGAAACACACATGTATATCAGATGTGGACAGCTCTAACCACTCTCTATCATAGTACCAATGAGAGCATGAAAATGGTACTCAAAGAAAAATTGAAGAACATTAGGATGACAAAGGTTGAAAGTGTAGTTCATTATCTTGGCAAGGTCAAATAGGTAAGTGATGATTTGACTATTATTGATTTGGCAATTGCACCCAAAGAGTTAGTCAAGATAGTTTTAATGGGACTTCCTAAGTCCTAGGAGGTCTTTGTAGATGTTGTTACCTCTAGGGAGAATCTTCCCAATTAGGACAGATTCTAGGATAATTGTGTGCAGCATGAGATATGGAAGACTGGCAATGGTGGGGTGAAGATTGCAGATGAGGAGGATGTAGACTTGACAACCAGGGGGAAGAAAAAAGGGAAGGCCAAGAAAGGGGCCTCATCAAATGGGGTTAATGTAAAGGAGAAGAATAATAAGAAAGATACATATATATCCAAAGTCAAATGTTGGGCACGTCAGAAGATGGAACATTATGCTGCTACATGTCCTAAGAGGAAGAACAAGGGGAAGAAGGGTACTGCAGCTTCATCAAAGGTGGAGCATTTTGCTTCATAGTTTGATTATGAATTTTCATTTATTACTTCCACATTTAGTATGAGTACATCATCCAATGTGTGGTACATAGACTGCAGGGCTTCTCGCCATATGACAAGTGCACAGGAGTTCTTTTCAAAGCTTACAGAGAGGGCACTTGATATTGAGATTGTACTAGGATATGATCGCATTGTGAGAGTTGTTAATGTGGGGACTATGATCTTTGAGAGGGAGTATTTGCCTCCTTTGAAGATCATGGATGTTTTGTATGTTTTGGGGATGACGATGAACTTAATTTCAGTGCCTGTTATGGAGGAGAAGGGTTTTGACATCACTTTCTCAGGAGGGAAGATATTGATGCATCCTAGGGGAGCTTCCATCACTTTGGCCAAAGTGATTGGAGTCCACTCTTGGAAACTATACAGGTTCAGTTTTCAGTCGGAGGGAGCATTGGTGGGTAGCACATCTGGTAGCACTCACACTAGTACCATCAACAGTAAAGACTTGTGTGAGTTATGGCACTAGAGGATGGCGCATATGCATCATGGAGCTTTGAGAGTACTGATGGAGATCACTACTGGAGTTCCTGATTTTAGTGTCGAGCATTATGAGGTCTGCAGAGGGTGTGCTTTGGGCAAGTACATCAAGTTCCCATTCCCAACAACTGACAGCAGATCTATAGGTATACTAGACTTTATTCATAATGATGTTAGTGGCCATATATCTTATGTGTCTTTGGGTGGTTATGAGTATTATGTTATATTCATCGATGACTATGCTAGGAGGACTTGGATATATTTCTTGAATATCAAGGGTGAGGTATTCGGTTGCTTTAAATATTTCAAGGTAGCAGGTAGGTAGGAAGATTCGAGTCTTGAGGTTAGAAAATGGTAGTGAGTACATCGATGGTGGGTTTTCTGACTTCTTTGCACAGGAGGGCATTAGGAGAGAGTTCACGGTTCCTTAGAACCCCCAATAGAATGGGGTTTCTGAAAGGAAGAACAGAGCTATTGTTGGGGCTGCTAGAGCGATGATTCATGATCAAGGGTTGTCTTTCCTTTTGTGGGTCGAGGCCTGCATTACTACTATTTATCTTCAGAACAAGAGTCTTCACAGAGTATTTGGGAATATGACTCTGGAGGAGGCTTTCACTGCAGAGAAGCCTCATGTGGCACATCTTCGTATCTTTGTATGTCTCACATATTCTTATATCCCCAAGGAGTAGAGGACGAAGTTGGAACCCATGGTAGAGAAGGGTATCTTTATGGGTTACAATGAGACTTTGAAGGCATATCATATCTTCATTCCTTCTAAACAGAGAGTGGTGATTAGGAGGGATGTGATGTTTGAGTAGGAGAGGGCCTATCGAAGATCATGGGAGTATGGTGAGAGAGAGTCACAAACTTCTCCTTAGCAAGAAGGTTAGGTACAGGGAGCAGGACCTCATGGTTCTGGACCGATTGGTACAGGAGGTACTTTAGTGTCAGTGACATCTGTGGCACCAGTGGCGAGTTCATCAAGCACTTCTTTAGGGATTCCATGGGTATAGAGTTCACATGGCACTTCAGATGACATAGGCACATCTACCAGCAAAGGTTCTTCGAGGATAGGTGTTGGTACAGGTACACCATGGTCAGTTAGTAGACCTTCAGGTTCACTAGACTAGGGGTAGAGGATGAGGTTCCCTATAGGGAAGCTTCTTTAGGGAATAGAAGGCTCAAGTGGCTTCAAGACACCTTGAAGGAATTGGAGTCTGTTGGTCCTCCGAAGAGGGTGAACAGGGAGAGTGTGCCAACTGAGCAATTTTGTAGTTATGTAGCCAAGGCTACCAGCATTGTTAACTCTGAGCCTACTAGCTATGAGGAGGTTGCCAGGCAGGAGGTATGGAGAGAGGCTATGGTGGAGCAGTATGCCTATATCATTAAGAACAATGTCTGGGAAGTGGTGCCTAGGCCTGAGGGCAAGTCAATTGTGACTTCCAGGTGGCTCTACAAGATCAAGCATGCTGCAGATGACAGCATTGAGAAGTTCAAGGTGAGGTTTGTGGCTAGAGGGTTCTCACATATAGGGGGAGTTGATTATGATGAAACCTTCGCTCCCGTAGCTCGGTATACTTCTATCTAATCCCTTATTTCTATTGTTGTAGAAATGGGTTGGCAGATCCAACAAATGGATGTGAAGATCGCATTTATGAACGGAGTTATAGAGGAGGAGGTGTATGTTGAGAAGCCACAGGGCTTTGAGGTAGTTGGATGGGAGACCCATGTATTTCGGTTGAGGTGATCACTCTATGGACTTAAGAAAGCTCCAAGAGCTTGGTATTCGAAGATACTTACTTGCAATAGATGGGTTTCACGAAGAGTGATGTAGATCCTAACCTACACTACATTGTTGTAGGGGATGATCCACATTCTTGTGTTGTATGTTGGCAACTTGTTCATTACTGTGGCATAGAGACTAATTAGTGGTTGCAAGGAGGATCTTTCTATGGAGTTCGAGATGAAGGACATTGGGTTAATGCATTACTTTTTGGGGCTTGAGGTGTGGCAAGCAGGAGGGGCATATCTTTCTGGGGCAGGGGCAGTATGTTGTGGATGTGTTGAGCAAATTTCACATGGCAGACTTTAGAGCCATGTCTACACCTATGATCACCAACTGGAAGAAGCTTCATGCTTCAAATTCTAGTTTGGTGGATCCCACATTGTATAGGCATCTTATTGGGTCCTTGATGTATCTGGTCAACACTAGGCGAGATATTCGCTTTGTAGTGAACACACTTAGCCAGTTCAAGGTTGAGCCCAGGAAGGTGCACTAGGTAGCTGCAAAGCAAATTTTTCACTATTTGTAGGGGACTGTTGATTATGCTCTGGACTATAGGTGAAGAGATGGAGTGAGGTTGGTAGGATACACAGATTCAGATTGGGGATGTTGTGCTTCTAACAGGAAATCACTTCAGGGTGTTGTTTCAGATTGGGTTTGGCAGTTGTGACGTGGTTCAGTCAAAAGAAAAAGTCAGTTGCTTTGAGCTCTTCTGAGGCTGAGTATATGGTTGCTAGTCAGGCTAGTTGTGAGGCCATTTGGCTTCGCATGTTGTTTTATGGCCCATTTGATCAGGAGTTGAGACTTATGGTTATTCACTGTGATAATAAGAGTTGCATTAAACTCACAGAGAATACAGTGGTTCATGACAAGCCAAAACACATTGACATCATATATCATTTCATCAGGGACTATGTTCAGAAGGGGGCAGTGAAGTTGGAGTATATATCAACAGATGAGCAAGTGGCCAATGTTCTCACGAATTCCTTGCCAAGAGGCAAGCATGTCCATTTTAGGGACAAAATGGGTGTGGTGAGAAACACTTTCCTCGGTAAGAGGGAGTGTTGATTTTTAATGTACCTTGGACAAGTGGTTTCCCATGAGTTAGTCTCTACCTAGGGAAAAGTGTCCAAAATAATTATTTTCCTAAGTGTGACTTTATAAAGTGAAAGTGACTTTATAAGTGGTAAAGTCAATGTTAAATTATAAAGTGAAAAGTGACTTTAGACATAAAGTACAATGTGGGTACTTTATTCAATGGGTGAGTTAAAAAATAGAAAATGCACATTTATTATCGTCCCTTGATCTAAATTGATCTGAGCCATTATATCTTAGGGTTGCCCAACAATCATTTAGGGAAACAAAGGGGGGAAAAGAAAAGAGAGATTACATTTATTTTCCTTGAGCACATGAGCAGATTGGAGAAAGGAGGCTGAGAGCTAGAGAAAATTTCTGAAAGAGAAATTTGTTGAAGGAAGTTGAAGGAGTGATTTCTGGGTCAAAATGGGCATGGAAATCAAGGCATAGAAGACAACAAAAGGTACAGTACGAACACCATTTAAAGATAAATAAATTTAAAGAGCTCTCTAACCCCAAAGAAGATTGAAGGGGTTTTGCCTCGGTCTAAGTTGACCAAAAATCTATGTATTTTTATGTGTGTTGTTGGTCTGGTTATGTCCATATTTATTTTCAGCATGTGTTGACAATCCCATGTGTTTTAATCTCAAAATTTCATTTCCATAATTCTATATGTTGAATGTATGTTTATGGGAAAATGCATTTAATTGAATAGGAGTGATAAGGTGAAACTAAAATCAGGTAGGGATTGCAGGAAACTTTTTTTTAGTCATCAAATTTAAACAATAAATAAAAGAAAATATGAGATTTTCATTGATCCCTGTAAATATCTAATTGGTCAAGGAGAACATAGTCGAATGGATCAGTATTCAATAGAGGTTGAGCAAATGAAAATGCATAAAATTAAACTCAGAAAATTAATTTTGTTTAAAAATTAAGAGTTTGATCTTATGCTAAATTTTAGACTCATTAAATGATCAAGTATGGTTATGCAACAACTTCATAAATATTCTCCATGATTTTATCTATCCAATGAGTCGTCATAGGCCTTATTTGGCTAAGTAAAACTCAATTTATGAACTTCCAAAGTTGAAGTGTCAAAATTGCCAGAATTCTAGAAAATTTGCTACCTAGGCCAAAAATAGAATTCTTTTAAATTAAAAATATAATCCAAAATTAAATAAACAGTTATTACTTAATTAATATTAATTAAATGTAATTTATAATATTTAAACTAAATTAATTACAAACTAATTAAAAAACAAAATTAATTGATTAAAAATTAAAATTTAAATATATTATATTAAAATTATAAGTAAAATATAATACACTATTGTAAATAAAAAAAACAATATAATAACCCCATATCACAAATCCTCACATGGCTTTGTGATTGATTGATGAATCGAAAGAAATAATGGAGGATTTAAATGAGGTGGAGGAGGCGAATGAAAAGAAGCCACGGGAGTAGTCATCTTATAAAATCAAATATGAGAGGTCGAAGACAAATTGATATCACAAGTTTTTAAATGTGCAACAAATGAAAACGTCGATATCCGATATTCTGATATCGACGATTTTTTTAAATATTGAAAAATTTTATCGAAGATATTTTTATGGGACTTTCTTCATCGGGAATTTTTTATTGAGACTTTTTTTGTTGGGAATTTTTACAAAAGATTAAAGGAGGAGGTGAGGTAAGGTGGACCTGCTTTGGTAATTAAAAAACTTACAAAATGAACTACAATCACTTTGCAATTTTGATATTTTGGGTTTCGTAGTTTCTTTAAAAATTAAAAATTGGAATAAATTACCAAGATCCCGAAAGCACATTATTTTAGTTGTTCTACAATTTGGCTAGGCAATTTTTTAGGACGATTAGTGAAAATGAAGAAATTAATGAAAATTGACTAGGAATTAGTATTTACAATCAATTACTAATTTATTTACAAAAAATTAAAATAATATACATTTTGTACATTTTTTTAACCTAGGTAGTAAAAATTATCGAACTTCGGATGAGCACCATTTGCAAACGTGTAATAAAATGAGATGAAACGAGTACCAATGGAAATCTAGAGAAAAATTGAACTCAACAAAGCAATCAAAATAGAAATCCGATGAAAATGAAAAAAATGGCAAAATTGTAGAACACTTAACCAAAAGAAAATATTAAAAGATGATTTAGCTGAAAATTTATGGAAAAGGTCCCCATTATTTGAAATAAATAAGTCAAAAATGGGGGTGTTGGGTTTTCCCTACAACAGGTTCTTGGGTTTTTAACTCTAACATACTGCTATGTGTCGAACACCTTTGTTATTGCTTCTACCTAACCTTGCAGTCAACTTCATTCACTTGAACTGGGCAATTGCCATGCTTTCCTACATCATGTCACACATAAATATATCCATGAGACTCGTCATGAAGCAATTGCAATAAATTTAAATCATACCTCACTAACAAATTATCCAAGAGGTGAAACTCACAATTTTATTTTGATTCCTATCACAACAAAACCAGGTTATCTCATAACCTTAGTATCAAATCATGTTCACAATTTAAAAAATCATAAAATCAAATGAAATGTTGATACTTATCTTTGAATTGTTCTTTGTTTCTTTCTTTGCACACACTGGATTAGTTTCCAAAGTCGACAAGCATCCCTTGGCCTTCTATCTTGTCATACACATAATGGATCTATTGTTAAACCTGAAAAATTCCAATGCCTTCTCTTCTCTGACCTTGTACACACATTGAATCGGTTTCCAAACCTTTCAAGCACCCAATGCATTTTCTTCTCTTCTTTTTGACTTCCACACACTAGATTGGTTACCAAACCCAGCAAGCACCCAGTGGTGGATATATATATGTATATAAATAAGCAAGTCCCCCAGCTTCTCACTCACTTCCTTATGAGTGTAGACACTACCAATCTCTGTATTTTTCTATTGGCAGAAGTATCATTTACCATCACAACTATGTTTTCATCACAACTTCCACATTATACAATTCACAAGCCAAAACAATCTCATACTCGCATGTTCCAACACATTACACAACACATATACATATACACAGTGCACATCACATACACATAAACACATGGTATAGCACAACATGTACACAATTACACATGGCACAATTTACACATTACCATGAATTCCTCATCATCACAAATCCCAGACTCAGGAAACCCGAATCCCAAGTGGTCTACCTGTATGTATTATAATTGATAAAACATGTACGTCATCCTTTAACCAAGGATCCAACTTATAGCTAATAGAACTGTTGACATTGCCTTCACCATTTCCTGTTCATAAAGTACACATGGGCATAATTATAAGAGCCATAACCATATGATATTAAAATCATAAATAAGCAAGAGTTCCCTCATGCTTAATAGATTCCACATATAGCTACGAAGCTCATCAGATAAATTTATTATGTTATCCAAACAAGCCATTTATGTATGCATCAAACAAATATAAACCATCATTCCTCCACAAGAATGACCTGTGACAAAACTTGTCAGTCACAATGGCATTCATGTGTGTGTGTGTATATATATATCCACATGATGATGAGCATATCACATATTTCCATGTGTAATTAAAGTTAATGTCAAGATATCTTCTTTTGTACCATTTCATTTTCCATATTCCCATGGACCCAATCAACTTTCTTTGTTGTAATATTGTTTTCCACTTATTCATGGACATAACATACATTAACACATGTCAAATAAAATCGGAGTTCATATAATTCCTTGTATTCTTTTTGTTTACACAAGCAGTTTTCAGCCTGTACATAATTGCATTCATGCTTACTATCATATTTTAGAAGCAGTGCTCCATTGTATACCAATGATGACCTCTTTTGGTCCCATCACCTAATTGGTGCTCCATATTGTATGGAACTCACTCAGCATGACATTATTCATGCCAAATAAACATTGCCCCCATCCTTCCTTGTGTTTCTCAATTATGCATGGGGTATCCTCAATCGCATACTTTGATGGTTTCACTCAACCCATTTCCCAAGACTTAGTGGCCTCAATTCCACATCCAATGACTTTTCCCGAGGCCCCCAAGCATGGAAATAGAAAGGCATATTAAAAAAAATGAAATATAGTAATATAAGAAATAAATTCACCACAACAATCGTAAAAAATCCAAATAGATCAACACAACCATGCACAAGTCAACAAGTGAAAATAAAGTATACATTTTAAATGTGAAAACAGTGTGAACATGCGATAGTTCCAAAATTTCCCATCACCAAGGGTCGAGTGTTCATGGTATCCTCTGTCATTACCCACAAATAAACACACACACACATATTCATATTCACATACTAAATCAATCTGAGACTCCTCTCAAGGTTTCTCGACAACCTTGAGGTCTCAATGTCCCACAAAATAATCTATATGGGGTGTCTTCAATACATATATGCACATATCAAGAAGTTGAGTGAATTACCCCTCCTCCTTCTCGGCACCTTGAATCCTTGTTTGGAGTCCCTACTACTCATAGGGGCTATTTTCTTTATTTTTCTTCTTGTGGGGATAATCTCTTTTTAGGTGCTCCCCTCCATAATCATGCCAATAGAAAAATGATTTCTCTTTCTTTTCAACCTTACAAGGCCTTTAACTACCCTTGTCAACATGGCTTTTGTCCACATATCGAGAGGTTGATGCATGTTGCAACAACCCTTGTATGCATAACAAATGTTGTATCAACATTGTGCTCACTCTTGCCTTCTCCTTGTTCCTCTTAAGGAGCCTTCTATTTTTTGTCATGTAGCTCTTCAATTCAGCCTTCAAGTTCTTAAAGGTTTTTGTTCTTTTAAGGGAGGTTCTCCTCTCTTGTTCATGATGGACTCCATTTTCCATGCCCTTTTTCTCCCTACAGCCATTGATATTTATTGTCTTGTCTTATCTTATATAATGTGTTTTCACACACACACTCACATTTTAGTTTAAAATACAATTAGATAATAGCTTCAATTATTACCTTGCCATGCTAGCACAAAGCATGTTATCCTACAGCTAGTCACACATCTTCAAAATTATTATTTGTCACATGTCTCAACCAATATACAATTAAACATATACATTAGCTCATTTTTAAAATTCAAAAACACACGCACACATAAGCACATATATTCATATTAGCATGGTTACCCTCGTGCCACTACAAGTTTGAAAGATTAGTCCTTTAGCAAGACCATAAAAAGATATTAAAATCAGCCATCATTACCAAGTTTTAAAATCAGCCTTAAAATTTTAAAACTCAACCTATAAGATATAAAAGTTAGTCTTCTTTATCAACCAACATTATCAATTTTACATATTAGCTTTATTGCTAAGGCTAGCAATAGCCATTACATTCAGCCTCTTTACCAAGGCCAACATCCATGGCACCTACAATCTAAAAAAGTCTAGTTAGAAAGCCATATATCTCATAAGCATCTACTATCTTTATAATTTTACATTTACAAAAGGCATCATAGATATGCATGCAATTTGAAATCCATACATAGGCATTCAACCACAATACTACATCTAACAACCACTAGCACAAGCAATCATATATATATATAACCAAAAACTATGGTGCTACAACCAACACCTACTTACACAAATAAGCAAACATCAAAACATATCACTTTCAAATAGAATCACAAGGACTTTATCTCCAAGGTCTAACATAAGTAAGTATTGAGCATGGATGCTCTATCTTATCCTGAGATAACAAACATTACAGGCTTCAAATATCCATTCCCATATGCTACACACCATTCCTTGAGCCAAGAAGGTATTAACCATTGATGCCAAGCATCCATAAAGAAAACTGGCATAATAACTAAAATCAACATATATAAATGGTCAACCTCCACTGAGACCCTTGGCCTCAACAATGTTAAACATGGGATTATCACATCCCAATCAAGTATAAATATATATATATAATTTATAAGAAATATATATAATATATAGTCAATTAGAAGCAACCCATGTTATTCAATACAAGCATCACAGGGATTTCCCCAAAATCCCGCATATCATACAAGCATTCACATACACCTTTACCACAAGTGTGTAAGAATACACCACTTAATCGAGTGTTAGCACACTACAACAATCATACGCATAGCCACATAGGAATTTCTACAAAAATTGATGAAATGAAAAGCGTCCTAGGTCATAGTAATAAGTCGCCCAGACCTTCAAGATGTCTAAAATAAACCATATGCAAAGCCATTATTTTTATCAAAACAATTCAATATCATTTCCATCGACATCATTGAAAATGCAATAAGAAAATCTTGATTTAATTTTCTCTTGAATTAAATGAGGAAAAGAATTATAATTCCACATCACGAGACAACTTGTATGAGTTAACTAATTTAATTTGACTTAGTTGGTTCAGTTAATTCAAGTTTAGGGTCTAACTTGAGTCATGTAGAGTGTCTCCTGCTTTATAGGAACCCTGATTGAGTTTATTTTGAGTTGTAATTAATTAATTCATTCTAACTGAGTTAGAGTAAGTTAAACTAGTTCCAATTGTTGGAGGAACTAGTAGGTGGTCTAATAGTGGGTTGTTGTTTCATGTGTTCAACCAGTTAACTGATAATTCAACCATAAATAAATCATGCATGTGTGATCTGAGAGTTACTCAACTGAGATTAGAGTTCAAGGGCAGTGTACTATCAATTGTATAGTCATCCAAATTGGACAGGTGGTGCATGTAGTCAGAGGAAGACAAATGATGGATTGTGAAATTCCAATTGAGGAATTTCCCTAATTAATAGGGGTTAATTCCCAAGGAAATAGGGCAAGGAAATAGGGACTTAAGAAAGCGGAAAATTAGTTAAGTATTGGTGTTAGGTCCCTATACTACTAGTGTAACCCCTTATTTTTATTAGTACAACCCCCTTATTATATTGTTGTTCCCATTTAGTCCCCATATTGTTATTATTGTGCCCCATAGAAGCCCACTATTGTTATTATTGTGCCCTTATATTATTATTGTTATGTCGGCTCTGATTATATTATGACCCCTTAGACTCCCTTATATAGAAAGGAGGTCTTGTCATTTGTATCATCCAATAATTGGTCATTTGTGTAATGTAAAGGAGGTTTCCCCCTTGAAGAGGCTTATTTCTAAGGTGTTGATCTATCTTTTCTATCTTTTTGTGAGCTAGTTTCATAACATTTGGTATCAAAGCTTTGGATTCTAGGGTTTCGCTGCTCCAAACAAGTCATCGTGGTATTTTCGCTATAACTTTTTTCTATGATGTTTCAAAAGCTAAAAACAAAACCCATTTGAGAATAAATCTTTTTAAACCCTGTGTCTGAATTTCAGATCCTTTCTCACTATATTTGCGGAGATATGATATGAGGAAGTTAGGGTTTTGCAAGCTCTAGAATTTCATCTAAAATAGATCATCGTGGTATTTTTGCTATAACCTTTTTGCTACAAAGTTTTAGAAGCTAAATAAAAAACCCATTTGAGAAGACATCATTCTACATCTTGGGTCCGAATTTCAAATCTTGTCTCGCTATATTTTTGGATATATGATCTGAGGAAGTTAGGGTTTTTGCAGACTCCCGAATTACATCCTAAACATGTGACCTTGGGAAAATCATCATAACTTTCTCTCTGAGCAAAAAAAATGAAATTTTGTAAGAAGTTACAGAAATAGGACAGACTATAGTTTCCTGTGCATATTTTTCAGATCCGAAGGTCAAAACAATGACACGTGGCACGTCGTACAAGCTCGCTCTACTAAAACATTATATAATCAAGTCATCTTAGGAGATTGGGCATAAATCTGGAGAATCAAATTCTGATCAGACTTGTGGGGTTAGAAAGAGGACTCAGAGGGCTACTACAGTAGACAATTTCAAAACTTTGAGATCTGAAAGTACAAAGTTACATTCATTTCAAGATCAAGCTCTTGAAATCAAGAAAATGCGATATGAGGAAGTTTGACAGAAAGAATCCAGTAAATTGGATACTACAGATGGAGCAATATTTTGATCTACATGGTGTACCACTGTTACAAAAGGTATGTATTGCATCTTCATATTTAGAACTGGATCACTTTTTATGCTATAAAGGGCTTTGTACTTATAAACAACTTGTTACGTGGTCAACTTTCACTGAGGAAATGATAACACATTATGAGGATACAAAGAGCAACACCTTATTTAGAGCAACACCACAACAATTGGTAGAAAAAAAAAAGAAAAGGGATTTTGTTACAAAGTGGAAAGAAAAATTATGGCAACAAGGAAGTCTACCCCTCACAACTATAAATATGGAAGTGTTGTTTCTCCTAGCCTTCCAGAACCTACAAGGGTTACACCACAACAATTGGAAGACAAAAGAGAAAAAGGGCTTTGTTACAATTGTGATAACAAATACATTAAAGGTCATAAGTGTGCTGAGAAGAAATTATTTTACATTGATAATGGAGAGGAGGAAGAAAATGATCAAGAAATGTCAAAAGAAGAGTATATACACCAGGAACCAACCCCAGAGAAAGAAGAAATGAATCCGACCATATCTTGTAAAGCATTGGAA
>APFE031520937.1:121439-170399 GCA_000404065.3 Pinus taeda
CCCATTTAGTCCCCATATTGTTATATTGTGGCCCCCATAGAAGGCCCATTATTGTTTATTATTCTTGCCCACATATTATGTTATGTCGGCTCGATTAATTAGAACCCCTTAGAACTCCTATATATAGAAAGGAGATCTTTTTCCATTATTTGTACATCAAGAATTGTCATTTGTGTAATGTAAAGGAGGTTTCCCCCTCGAAGAGGCTTATTTCTAAGGCATTGATCTATATTTTCTATCTTTTTGTGAACTGGTTTCATAACAATTGGCCAAGGCTTGTCTAGGAAGCTGTGAGACAGATAGAGATAGTGCAGAGGTTTCTCAAGTTTGAGAAAAGCATTGTAATATTCTCATATTTTCTTACTAATGTAATATACAGATAGCAGGGGTTTTTAGCTGTGGCTTTCCCCAAGAAATGATTGTGTAATGTGTTGATTGAATTCTTTCTCTTGCATGCTTCGTGATTTCTCAATCAATTAATTATTTTCGTTGATGAGTAGAGTATATTCAAGTCTATTGTTTTAGTAAATTACAATTAGTAGTTTGAATCTACAAGAAATTTCTACATGGTATCGGAGTTGAGTTCACACTAGAAAAGAGCATACGAGTTTGTATTTACAGGTGAAATAAAATTTGTAGCATCATTATTCAGAGCCAGCAGGATGTCATTCTATGGATTGAGAATCAAGTATGCCCTTAAGGGTAGCTCGAGATATATTGCTTGGAAGGGCGGGATGGAGGTAGTATTGGAAGACAACATGCTGAAGGAATTCATAAACAATGATATTTCTAAGCCTCCAAAAATTGATGCTCAAGATCTAGAAGAGTGGAAGAAATGTGCGGCAAAGAAGAGAAGGATTATACGAGAAGGATTTCAAGATCATATTGTCTCGAATATCCATGGAAAGGATATTACATATGCAATGTGGCAAATCTTGATAGACTTGTTTCAGAATAACAGTGACCACGAGAAGCTAGCATTGAAGTACAAGCTTTGAAAAATCAAAATGGAGAAGGGCGACATAATACCACAATACTTGAGCAAGTTCACCCAATGTCGGGATGAGCTTGGGAGCATTGGTATTACAATTGTTGAAGATGATCTAGTCAACCTAACACTTCTAGGCCTTCCCAAGAGCTGGCACAGCTACCAAGATTTGGTAAATGGAAGGGAGCATCTACCAAAGTTGGAGCGCTTGTGGTCTGACTTGGTTCAAGAAGAGATAAGAAAAACACCAAAGATGGAACCTCATCCAAGCATGATGACGAGGAGTATTGTGCCTTGGTTGGAAAGACAAAGAAAGGTAAAGGGAAGATATCCCATTCCAAAGGGGATTCCAATCAAGGTGGAAAGAAGAAGGACTTGTTGAAGATTAAATGTTTTCATTGTCATGAGTTGGGACACTATGCCACGAAGTGTCTACACAAGAAGGCCGACAAGAAGCCCTCAGGAGGAGCAGTAGGTGAATCACTTTCTTCATAATTCGAGTTGGATTTCACCCTCATTGCATGCATGGTGACATTGTTGATGGGTAGTGTGTGGTATTTGGATAGTGGAGCCTCATTCCATATGATGGGCAACAAAGAATTTTTCAGTGACTTGGAGGAGGAGGACCTCCAGATGCACATTGATATGGGAGATGATGGAAGGTATAGTGTGACCGACATCGATACTATTACTTTTCAGAGGGAGTCAAGTTCTCCTCTCACATTAAAATATGCCATGTATGTTTTGGGTGTGAAGAAGAATTTAGTTTCAGTTTCCATGTTGGAAGATCGTGGCTACGATGTGATATTTATCAAAGGAAAGGATTTCCTTCGTCTTGTAGCCATAGGACAAGTGAAGTTGATCACGTTTTAGGCGAAGAATCTCTACAAATTGAATGTATAATATTTTGTTGATTTGAGCACGAAAGTAGAGAAGGTGATAACCGAGACATCGGTGAATTATGACATCGAATATTTGGTCATTTGCACCATGGAGCCTTGAAGATCGTGCAACATATTTCTACAACTTCCTAAGCGTGCACTAAATTAATGAGATATATGCAAAGCTTGTACATTGGGGTAGTACACTAAAGCCACCTTTCATGATAAGGGAAGTCGAGACTAAGCGATCCTTGAAATAGTTCACTCAAATGTGTGTGGACCATTCTCGACAACCTCCATGACCAAGCACTAGTATTATGTGATATTTGTAGATGATTTCTCATGTAAGTACTGAATTTTCTTCATGCAGAAGAAAGATCATATGTTCTCTAAATTTTATTAATTTAAATCATTTGGTGAGAAAGACACTTGCAAGAAAGTGAAGGCTCTCAGGAGAGATAACAATGGAGAATGTGTTGAATTAGTTCAAGAACTCATGTGCATCAAAAGGAATTCGACATGAGTTAATAGCACCCCATAACCCACAGCGAAATGGGGTTGTTGAAAGGAAGAACATAAGTATCATGGGAGATACATGGATGATGTTACATGATCAGGGCCTACCATTACACTTGTGGGTTGAAGCATGCAACATATTTGTGTATGTGCATAATAGAATCCTCATTAGATTCTTGGGATGAGTATACTAGAAGAAGTTTTTTCAAGGAAGAAACCAGTTGTGTCACACTTCAGGATATTTGGTTCATTAGTTTATTGTCATGTTATCAAGGATGCAAGGAAAACGCTAGAGTCGACAACTGAGTTGGGCATATTTTTGGGGTACACTGATACACCTCATAACTATTGGGTGTACCTACAGTCTCACAAGATGACAATGTTTTGCAAAGATGTGACGTTTGATGGATAGAAGTCCATGATATGTTCCCTTGAGAGGTAGTTTTGGTTACATGCAGATGAGGAGATTTTAGCTCCAAAGGAAGAACCTCAGAATGATGTGGAGCAGCCACAAGCAGAGGAGTAGAGAGTGGAAGCACCCACTCATGCAGAGACATCTAGAGATGGAAGGAAGTGTACTAGAGAAGCTGACAGACTTATGTATGATGCTAGAGACAATGTGGGAGCACCCGTATCACAACACAGGCAGAGGAGGTCACCAGATTGATAGAATAGCTACATGGATATTATGAGCGAGAATGTACAGACTGAGCCACCTCATTCGAGGAGGCAGTGCAACAACCAATATGGTTTGATGCCATGGTAGAGGAGTATGACTCCATTATCAGTAACAGTGCTTGGGAAGTTGTCCAAAGGCCAGAGCACAAGTCAGTGGTAGGTTCCAGTGGATCTACAAGGTGAAGCAAGTAGCATATGGGAGTGTCGAGAAACACAAGGCCATATTTATAGCTAAGGGGTTCTCTCAGGCAGAGGGAATTGATTACAAGGAAACCTTTGCTCCAGTAACAAGGTACTCTTCAATCATATATATTCTAGCACTTTCAGTGTAGATGGGATGGAAGATACATCAGATGGATGTGAATACAACCTTCCTCAATGGAGTGAATGAGGTGTACATAGAGTAGCCAAAATGATTTGAGAACTTAAGCAGAGAGTCACATTTTTGCATACTCAAGCGAACATTGTATGGATTGAAACAAGCACCTTGTGCTTGGTACACCAGGATCGACAACTATTTCACTAGGTTTTGATTCACCAAAAGTGAACCGGATGAAAACCTTTACCATATTGTGGTTGAAGGTAAATTATTGATTATAGTACTATATGTTGATGATTTAATTATGACAAGTGATGGGAATTTGGTCAAATATTGCAAAGAGGACCTTGCAAGAGAATTCGAGATGAAGGACCCAAGGCTCATTCATTATTTCCTTACTATGGAAGTATGGAAAGGAGATGAGGAACTGTTTGTCTCTTTGAGCAAGTATACCAACGAGATATTGAAGAAGTTACACATGGGAGAAACAAACCCATGGAGACTCCTCTAGAAGGGAATTGGAGGAAAGAAGATGCTACTTTAGGTGAAGTAGTAGATGCTACTATTTATAGGCAGCTTCTAGTTTTACTTATGTACTTTCTGAATGCACAACTGGAAATGTTTTCTATAGTTAACCATGTTAGTCAATCAATGGTTAAGCCAACCAAATTGTATTGGAAGGTAGCTAAACATGTGTAAATATACCTTAGAGGCACCACTCAATTTGGTCTTTGGTACTTACGGACAGAGGGAGTGAAGTTGCAAGGCTTCACAAATGCAGATTAGGCAGGGAGTACATCAAACAAGAAGAGCACATCAAATGGGATCTTCAGTATTGGGTTAGCAACAATTTCTTGGTACAACAAGGAGCAGAGATTATTTGCACTCAATTCAGCAAAAGCAGAGTACATGGCTTCTAGTCAAGCATCTTGTGAGTCTATCTAGATGAGGAAGATCATTATTTGGTTATTTGGTCAAGAGATGGATCCTACAGTGATTTACTATGACAATCAAAGTTGTATCAAACTCTTTGAGAATCCAACTTTTCATGATTGGTCCAATCATATTTACATCTAATATCACCATCTACGAGATTGTGTGCAAAGGATAGTCATGTTGCTAGAGTACATTTCTACAGAGGAACAAGTTTCAGACATCTTGACTAAGGCACTTTCAAGAGGAAAATTTGAGTTCCATAGAGGTGGGATTGGGGTATCTAATAATCCCTTTCTTGTTGAGAGGGAGTCTTGAAATTGCAACAAGAAAATATTGATTTAATTTTCCCTTGAATTAAATTAGGATAAAAATTGTAATTCCACATCACAAGACAACTTGTACAAGTTAACAAGTTAATTTGACTTAGTTGGTTCAGTTAATTTGAGTTGAAGGTCTAACTTTAGTCAGGTAGAGTGTCTCCTACTTTATAGGATCCATGGTTGAGTTTTTTTGAGTTGTAATGAATTAATCCAGTGTAACTTAGTTAAAGATAGTTAAACTAGTTCCCATTGTTGGAGGAACTAGTAGGTCGTCTAACAGTGGGGTGTTGCTTCATGTGTTCAACCAATTAACTGATAATTAAACAATTAATAAAATCATGCATGTGTGATCTGAGAGTTACCTAGTTGAGATTGGATTTCAAGGGCAGTGTACTATCAATTGTATAATCATCCAAATTGTACGAGTGGTGCATGTAGTTAGAGGAAGACCTATGATGGATTGCACAATTCCAATTGAGGAATTTCCTTAATTAATAGGGGCTAATTCCAAAGGAAATGGGGACTTGGGAAAGTAGAAAATTGGTTATGTATAGGCCAAGGCTTGTCTAGGAAGCTCTGAGATAGATAGAGATACTGTAGAGGTTGCTTGGGCTTGAGGAAAGCATTGTAATCTTCTCATATTTTTTGGCTAATGCAATGTACAGATAGAAAGGATTTTTAGTTGTGGCTTTCCGCGGGAAATCATTGTGTAATGTGTTGATTGAATTATTTTTCTCGTATGCTTCATTATTTCTCGATCAATTAATTGTTTCCATTGATGAGTAGAGTAGATTCAAGTCTTGTTTTAGTAAATTACAATTAACAACTTGAATCTATAAGGAATTTCTACACACATACAATCCATTATCAGTAATACAAGTAGCACACAATCACGTTCACATTTAGTTATTATCCTCCAAGCTAGTTCTCCACTCCATCTCTAGGGATTCCAAGCATTATACCTACTACCTTGTTAACTCTAGAACAAGGCACCAATCTATTCCCAAAGGTCTAGTGTTGAACACTGCTCTGATACCACTATGTAATGTACCCCCTTGCCACCCATATCCCACATTAAGGGTATAACGAGGAAGTTACTATGATGACCTAAACTCCAAGGTCTTTTTATGCAAATGGGGTCTAAATTTTTTTTACTTTTTTCAAAACCCAAAATAAACAATGTCATTGCATTCGTCTTTTCGACACATTTTAGGCAATATAAAATTTCCCTTAATCTGAATCCCGAATGTTAAGTTATGGCCATTTAAATTTTTGGCCTCCTATGTTATCCTGACCTACCATGTGGCATCCATGTGGTCCCCGTGTGGCTATCCAATCCATTTCCATGTCAATATTCTAGGAGGCCACGTCACATTTATGTTAGTAGCTGCCACTCATAATGCATGAGTTTCCTTTTCCATGGCTTACATTATAGATATATACATTAATATGGGTACACCACCCTCCCCCCTTGAACCATATGGCATATATCCATGAATATATGTAAAATATTCCATGCACTACAGCTTACCATTGAGGGAACCCTCACATGCCACACAATCCTGGGATTAAAATCTTGGAAGTTTTTTCCGTGTCATTGCTTGAAAATGCCAAGGTTATATATATATATATATATATATATATATATATATATATATATATATATATATATATATATATAAGTCTTCCCCTTTAGCAATATACATAAAACATATCAAATATGCCACAAACCACAGTCTATGGGCCCACTCTGCCACATAATCCTAAGTTTTAAATCCCAAGATTTTCAACTGCTCTACTTCTTAAAACCTTTAGGGTTTAAGGAAGTGGGACAAAATGTCCCTCCACATTAACATACAACAATCGTATCATATTGGGACATAAATCCTGGATGTTCCTCATAATGGACCCTTTTCAAAATGTCGGGGTGACGTCATCAATTAATATCGTTGGGGTGATATCATGGTGATGTTCCCTGCCCTGACCCTTTTTACTTGGGACTTCTACACCACACCCCTTAAGAAATCTCCAGGGTGATGTCATGATAATGTCACACCTGCGACATGGCCTCCTCTAGGAGTGCCATGTGTCACTCATGTATAGGCCACTTGGGCCCACCAAATTCTCATTCTAAGTGACACATGTCTTTCTTTTACAATGCCATGTCACTCCACTAAATCATCTGCCATATTGTTTATGGGCCCTACCATGTACCCAACCCCCTGTAAATTTATATTTCCTCGTTATAAGAAAATTCGATGATTTTTGGTGTTTTTTCTATTTACAAAGGATTTCACTAATTTAGCATATGTATATAAAACTTTTCATTTCAGGTATTGCTACATATAGTTCTAGCTAGCATGCCACATAATCTCGCGGATAAAATCCTAGGAGTTTTTCCTTGAGGCTTGATCCAGATTTAAACAGGAACGCAACAAATTACATAGATAACCATATACACAAAAATGCAGCGGAAATAATACTTCATTTCATTAATGGAAAATGTTGAAATATGCTTACAACCAAAAATGGAAATAAACCAGCTAGGGCGATGGTAGCTTATCTCCGAGAAGAGATGTGGCAGCTAAATGCCTCTGAACTGTGTTACAATGAGGCTCAAATGCCTATTTATTGTTGAGAAACAATGGAAAAACCCTTCACATCCCAAAACCTAACCCTAGAAGATAAACGCCAAATTGTGGGCCCCGTTTGGGTAAATTGGTACATCAATTTCCCAGGGTCGTAACTTTGGCATACGATCTTCGTTTGACGCGTAAAATAGCTCGTTAGAAAGATCTATCCGAGAACTACCACTTTGGGAAGGGAAACATTGGTTTGTGGGCCCATGTTGCCCCCAGATTTCCGAAAAAAAACGTCGTTTAGGGCCTCAAAACGGCTTCTGAAGTTCAAGACCCGAAAAAACTGCTAAAAATAGTAAATTGTGCTACAATTTAGGAAACTGAAAAGACTGAAAGAGACAGTTGTGGGGGTCCAAATGGGATAGGTGGGTGGCCACCAACATCCACTTGGATCAAGTCTCCCTTCGAAACCTCTAGGATACCAAATATCTGGTTTGTTCAATGGCCTTGAAGGCTCAACATATCTGAGGGTTGAGATTTAAATGTGGAACCCCCCCCCCCACCTTGCTAACATGGTGGGGGGTGTATCTATTATCATGGTTCCCACTCTAGGTTCCATGACTTCCCATTAATGACTCTGATTCCCTCAAATTCTCTGATGGTGACAATTGAAATGTGGGAACCCCCCTGTTGGCATGGAAGGGAGGGTCCACTATATGATCCCTACCATCAATCATGCAATAATCCTCCATCGTCAATTTGTGTGTGGGCACACACACACATATTTAAGCATTGATATCATCACTCTCAGCGTTGGTTATAGCGCCTGCCCATATGGTCGTAAGACTTGAGGGCCCATCCCTCTAGAACCTCAATGGGTCCCAACCCCACACAAGGACATATATAATTATATATAAAGATTTGTCGAGCTATCCCTCCTGATCTTAGCTAAGACTTGGCCTTACATGGTAATATATGTAAATATGTATAAAATTCATACATTTCATACATAGAACACTAGCCTTCCCGAGCTTATAAAGTTTCATCCCAGACTTGGCTATATATATATATAAACATGTTATCCCTTTTGAGCTTTTAATTAAGGTCTAGCCCAATTTGGATGGTACATACATATATATGTAATATACACATATATATACCAACACTATCCTTGATCCAAAATGGATTTTGGATAGACTTCTAAGTCTAAGGTGTTCCTTGCAGAGGAAATGAAATTCCAAGGATGTTCCTGGAAATAGCCCCATTACAGAGATTTTTTCCTTCTGAATCTACTGCAACTTGAATGGGCTAAAACGGACTTCGAAGGTAGAAGTTATCGTAGGAAGAAGTTTCCCTTTATTCTTTGGAAAAAGAGGCAAAATCTTCAAAAATGGCAAAAAAACCCTTATAAAGGGAAATCGCATCGGAGATGGGTCGAGAGGAGGACTTAACGCGGAGGCGAAAGGAACCTCCGACTGTGACCTCCAACTTATGGCATCGGAGGTAAGTCTTCGCCAGATGATGGGACCCCAGGCCAATGCGACATGCAACTGTGATGATCGGTAGATCGGCATCAGCAATGCCACGACGTAAGGGAAGGACATATCGGCAATGCAACATGAGATTGCGATATATCGCATCACATCATTGCATCATTGCGATATAAAGGGGCAGTAACATGCGACTTGCGATTGCCGAACCCGACATATTTTATAAGCGCAGTTTATAAATTTTGAGTTCCGATAAAACGATATTTATCGAGTTTTCTGTGTATTAGCAGATTTTGGTAGAAAAGTCGAAATATAAAGAAAAATGCCATGAAGCAAGAAATCCAGACCCAAAAGGAATTTCACAAGCAGCCTTATATTATTCGAGTTCCGTAATGAGTGGGATTTCAGGTGGGCCTCGGGTGGTAAGTGGTTTTGAACAGGCGCAGTCTGAACCCATACACTGTCTGACACGTGGCATGGCTGAGGAGAGAGAAAACCGCCTTTTCGGGTGGGTAGTCTCCGCGCATATAATCCACCCGAAATGAATATTAGTCATGGATCTAAGATCACCCAGATCAATGGTGGGCTTGCAATAGTGACCAA
Organism: Pinus taeda; assembly: GCA_000404065.3. Taxonomy (NCBI): domain Eukaryota; kingdom Viridiplantae; phylum Streptophyta; class Pinopsida; order Pinales; family Pinaceae; genus Pinus; species Pinus taeda. The sequence goes on from APFE031520937.1 coordinate 130,750, forward strand.
ATGCATATACGAAAGGATTATAGGGGCGCTTTGAGGTAATTTGAAGTCCGAGACTTCACACCCGATAATGTATTTTCATAAAATCTTTGTGTATTGAAATTATCTCCATTTTCAGGTTTTTTCCTGGAAGAAGGCCCCGATCCCTCTATAACGGCCCCTGATCACTATGCCATGCTACAAGTGGGTGTTTTTGGCAGACAATGATGCGTTTGAAGCCACGGAGCTAGATGGACAGTCGAACAGACAATGCACAGAGAAGCCACATAGCCACAGAAGATTATATGCAAAGAAATGGTTGGGGAAGCCAGAAAGCCGAAAGAATGCCTCCAATGAGCCAGAGAGCATGATTGAGAGGAGAAGTAGGCAGCTGAGGGAGTCCTGGAGTCACTTGGAGGTCAAGTGGAAAAATCAGAGAATTGAAAATTGCTGTGATAGTCGCTTGGAGGTCAAGCAGACTGCTGAAAGCTCACAGAGCCAGAGCCGAAGAGTAAGAGCCAGAGCCAAAGAGCCAAATCTAGAGCCAAGAGCCAGAGCTGAGACCCAGAGCCAAGAGCCAGAGCTGAGACCCAGAGCCAAAGCCGAGAGCCAGAAAGTCGAGAGCTTCAGAGCAAGGGATGAGATGGTGTCTAAACCCATTGTGTTCTGTGTAAACTAATGGAGTTGAGTGGGGAGCTTGTAAAAGGACTGATACCATAATCCCAGAGAGCATAGTCAAGTTGACTAGAGCTCACGGAGACGTAGCCCAAGAGTTTTGGGTGAACTCCTAATTAAATTGTTGTTTTGTGCATCTGTTTTATTGTTGCATTGTTTACTGTTATATGTATGTTATATTAGCATAGACAATAGAAATTTAGAAGCGCATAAACAGTTTTAAAATAAACACCAGCATGCACCTATTTTCAAGAACTTTTTATTTCCGCAAATGGTTAATCATAATATCTTGGGAGTAATTAAGCTTTGGAAGTGGGAGAGGTTCATGTCAGTTCACAAGAAGCCTTTAGTGCCCCATTTTCAAATCAGGTGGTATCAGAGCTTGAGATTGATTAACCCCACCTTCAAGAAGGTGATATCAAAGCTGGTTATACCATAGCAAGTGGTATCAGATCAGAATGCTTAATTGGCAGAGCAAAAGATTGCTTGTTTGAAAGGTGTTTGGGCATTCAAGGATTGATTGTCTGATTGATTGTATGCTTGTTGCATATTGACTATTGTTTGAGTTTGCAAAGGTGAAGGGAAAGCTATTGATAGCTCAGTCCAAGAAGGACAAGAAGGAAGAAGGGTTGAAGGCATTCTTCTTATCCCAAAGGACCTCAAAGCAATCCTTAAAGCACAAGAGGTTTGTTGCAAAAGGTTTCTTAAATAAGCTCTTTATTAATCTTGTTTGAAGTTCTTTTGTGCATTTTGATAATGACAACTTCTACAAGTGAGTCCTCAAGTTCCTCCTTCATCACAATATTCTTTGATGGACATATGAAGCAAGAATTGTTCTTCGTGATGGACATGGTGAGGGAAATGTATGAGGATGGAAGAAAAAGCAACATACTTAAAAAGAAATTGAATTCCATGGAGAAAGAGAAGTAGATGCTTTCTAACAAATTGCAGGAAAGGGAAAAGCAACTTCATATCACAAATATGAACCTGAAAAGGATGCATGAGTTGGAGTCACATCTCTTTGTTACCAAAGAAGCCTTGGTCAAGTATTAGCTTGAAGAAGAGGTAAATCATTCCAGTTTGTCTTCAAATTCTTCTAAGAATGCTTATATTGGTTCTTTTGAAAGGCATACAAAAGGCATATGTTCCAATCTAATGTCCAAGATGGGCTATGAGGGGAAAGGCTTGGGTAAACTTGCACAAGGTATTGTTGAGCCAATAATGATTGAGGAAAGGCCTAATAATTTGGGTCTTGGCTATGGACAGTCTTATGGAGAATGTTCCAAAGCTGTAATGAAGGCCATTGAAACAGCTCCAAGAAGGAGTTGCATTTCAGGTCTTCTACCCCAAGATTATGAAGATTGTATTCTTGGGGAATGAAATGGTGTGAAGCATACCTTGCAGAAAGAAGGTGTATATCAGCATACACTTGAACCAGAGAGTTGTGGAAACTCTGACAACCTTGAAGAGATTGATGGTGTTCCAAAGGGAGTCACTTCTTCATATGATTCACCTCCTCATGAAGGCAATAAAGGTGAAATAGAAAGGTATAAATTTGTTTCTAATCATATTCCTTTTGATTTTGCAAAACATGATAAATTTCCACATAGATATGGGAAAAGAATTGCATGTTCCTTTTGTGGTTTGGATAACCATCATGTTTCTAGATGTTGGAAGAGAATGGCCACATACAGGAAACTTTTGAAGGAAAGGAAGTAAAAAGCCAAAGGTCCATTGGACAAGGCAAATCATGTTGTCAAGAGGATGCACATGTGTTGCACTCACTGCCATAAGTAAGGGCATCTTGCTGAAAGATATTGGACTCTGAATCCAACAATTCTTCCACAAAAGCTAAAGGTGGAAAGAGAAGATGACAGAAATGGAAAGGAAAATTCCATGAATGATGTGCCTTAGGATGATTCACATGTTGATGCTGATGTGCAGACAAAGGTAGTACCTTTGAAAGGGATTGATGAGAAATGGTTAGAGTTCTTATCCAATTAAGATTTCATGTCTATTGATGCATCTATTTGCATTTCTTTGTTAATGGAAAGCAAGTTGTAGGTTTCTACCGAGAAGGTGAATGGAAAAGTTGAGTACGAGGCTCACTTTTTTGTTGCAACATTATGTTCATTTCAGCCTCGAAAGTACATTGTACTTAAGTAAGAGTTGAAGGATGAAATGCATGCATGAGCATGAGGTGTGTTGACCACTGTGTGTCAACTACCCATAGCAGTACACCCCCTTTTTCGCAAAAGGGATAGCACTTGATCTATATGTTCATGCCATTCAACTGTCATCATCAGCCTGATCATATTATGTTGTAAACCTAGTATGCATGTGTAAATTGTAAATAATCCTAGCAGATCTGTGTCATGTATGTAATTGCCTAGGTAAACCTAATTTTCTAGTGATGATCTACATTCCGGAAAGTTTTTTGTCTCACTGATCCATGATCGGTGGAGTTTTCCTTCAGCCTAACCCCAAAGGCGGAATGGATTTTTTCATTAGAATCTTAGGGGAATCCTAGTGTGCTAGGTCGAGTCTATGTAAAGGTAATTTGGAAATAATCCTAACTATGTGGTTAGGTTATTACAAATTGCTTGATCTGCTAGATTATATTTGTGTTGCATAACTGGGTATTCTATGAGGATCTATGTCAAATGGGTTTTCCCCCCTTGAGATGTAAAAATGTAAAAATCATGATGTAAAGTGTCTTGAGGTTTAGAAAATGTTTTATCCCCTCATAAATCCTAGGTCTTAGGTGATTTTTCAAAAAGCTATGTTCGAGGGTCCAATAAAAAATAATAATAAAAATATAATAAAATAATAAAAATAAAAATAAAATAAAATAATAAAATAATAATAAGTCAATGTTTTGAGGAAATAAATGAAAATTTTTAATTTTTAATATATTAAAATGCATTTAAAATTTCGACAGGTGAGATTAAAAGAGATTTTGATCCTCATCGACAGTCGAGATCACTTTGACATGGATCACTCGAACTAGCCATTAGGAAATTTTCCTTTAAATAGGGTGTCAGGGTTCATTTGAGACCATTTGGTCTGTGAGTCTTGTGCTAAAGAAAGCTCTCTTGTAGTCATTTTTTTTGCAATAAAGAAAGACTTTGGGGTTGAAATCTTGCTGGTGTTACTCTTCTGGAAATGTTGTAAGATGTTTTATTTCTATGCATGATTTTAATTTCAGCCATTGATGATAGCTTTATGAAGAGTGATTTTAAACACAGGTATCTTGTTTAATCACTAGGGTATGAATGGTAGTTAAATTTCTGAATATGATGGCAGGTATCTCCATTAATCTGTGCAGAAAATCCTTTTTTTGATATTACCGGGCGTTCGGGGAAGTTCTCGGCTGAACCAGCCAACTCCCAGATTGCATTTTCTGAAGAGCCCAGCCAGTTTTGATCCCGGGCTTATCATTTGAATTTTTCATATGAATGCATGAAGGGTTTTCCAAAGCATCTCACATTAAATTTAAAATTCTAAAAATATTTTTGTTGCATACCGACAAATTTGGCTATTTAGAGCCTTTAAATTGTGAATAATGTAATTATTTAGCATGTTTTAGGGTTTTTAATTTTGTTTCTTGCACATGTTGTTTCTGGGTATTTTGTTTTGCCATTGCAGGTTGGAGCGTTGAGAAGAAATTTTTGTTTTAAGCCAGATCTAGGCCCTGGAGGGTAAGATCTAGCTTAAGGATCAGTTCTTGCAGGGTTTTTCTGAAGAAATTTGAGGCTCTACAAGCCATTTCTCTGTTGTCTAAGGTTTCGTTTTCGCAGGAAATTTTTCGAATTTTTTTTTAGAGTATGTAATGCCTTGGGCCTGCAGCAAATCCTCATTCTTCACGTTGCCATCTGTTGCTACCCATCTGCGTTTCCCCCACAGCAAATCCTCATCCACGTTGTTCAAGCCAATCCTCCTGCAGCCTTCACGCTATTATCGTTAAACCTGCATCATCCCTTTATCTGTTGCTTGCTCCCATTTGGCCATTTTCCTTCACATGACATCCATTATTTTTTCTCACACTTGCCATTACACACAGTTCCCTACGCAGCCTCCAGCGTTTAGCCTCCAATCTTCTCAGATCTGATCTGTCACCTCCTCTCTCCACATTTCGTTGCAACCTAACCCTCTCCGCACTATTGAATTTACACTGCAATAATCTTGTTATTGCTCATTTCCTTCTCCCATGGCTCCTATTCATGCATCTCCTTCCAGCCTCCATTCCACGCAATACCCACGTATCCATCTCTGCTCCATTAACCCTACTTGAAACACACCCTTCTATCTTCGTCGACCTACATATTCCACCACGCCCTCCTCTCTGTCTGCCTGTCGAGCTGCCTTCTCCTCGTCTTTTCCCTGGGTTGTCATTGCCTCCATCTTCACACATATCTCCTCATCTATTGCCTGACCTGCAAAATATATCAAATCCACACATTCTTGTCAGCCTTCGTCACACCATCACGCTATTGCATCTTCCATCCACTGCTCCAAGCTCATTCCACGCAGCTGCTCAGCTATCCTCCATCGCTCAGCCTTCCTGAAACTTAGCCACCACTAGTACTCACACCTGCAAATGAAATTCCATCGTGTTATCCTCATTTCCTTGCCACTGTCGAAGACCTGCACATTAAGAAAAAAAAATACACTCATTTTTTCCTTTGTGTGTCTAGCTTAGATTTTGACATTTACGATTTATTTTTTTTGAGTTAAGTTTTATAGTTTAGCTTAGGGTTAATAGAATTAGTTTTTAGAATTAGATTTTTTAATAAAAAAAATTAGTTTTAGATTTCATTTTAATTGTATATATTTATTGTTTATTTTAAGTTTCATTTTCATTTAGTTTAGAGTTAGACATTTTTTTTAGTTTTGTTTTGTTTTATTTAAAAATAACTCAAAAAAAATATAAAAAACAGGAATGTTTAGTTTTGATTTTAATGTTTTGGTTCATTTTTTTTATCTTAGATTATTTTAAGTTAGTTTATTTTGTTAAATTTTTATCTTAAAAATAATATCAAAAAATTAAAAAATAAGATCAGAAGATAAAAAGTTAATCTTAGGCTTTTATTTAATTTTGTGTTTTAAGTTTAAATTTTTATTTTCCATTTAGATTTAAATTTAATTTATTAGATTTTCAGTTTTGTATTTTTAAAATTAGAATTTTATAAAAATAACAAAAATTAAAAAAAAAAATTGAAAAAATTAACTAAAAATTGAAAATTCATTTTGGTGTCTTTTGTTGTATTCATGTCCCACTTCTCTATAGTTAAATGCGCTTAAATGTTTATTTAAATATTAGTTACTAAAAAGTGGTGAATCATTTTGTGAGCTGGTTAGCATTTAAAATTTTGTGGTTCCTTGAAAGTATTTGATATTTTGAAATTTATTTGCTAGAACATTGTGCATCTATTGAATATTTGCATCTGGTAATTAATCATTTCTTGGATTATATAATGCTCATTACATGTTTGATATTTTGTAAATATTGTCAAGCAATCATTAAATTATTTCATAAGCAGCAGCAACTAATTAATAACTTGGTTTTCATCAACTCCATAAGGCATTGGTCTTAAGCATTTAAATATCTAATTAAATTCTAAAATTGATCAAGTGCTTGTTTCCCCCTGCTGTGTCTCCCAACCTTTTTCCCATAGGGTCTACCCCCCTTAGCCTGCTTTAGGGAGATGGCCTAAACGGAGAGATCAGGGATCAGGGTGACAGCCCTAGTCTGAGCATTGTCATGCTGCCTAGACAATCTATGCGTTAACATTTTTTGGCACCTCTACTGGGGACATTTCATTCTCGGTGTTTCAACAACATCTCCTCATCATTCTTCTCATTTCTCATTTGTTCATTTCAGCCGGCAATGAAAACATTTTTTGGCACCGCTGCCAAGGATCGATTATTCTTGGCATTTCAATGACTTCTCTTCATCATTCATCTTTCATCTTTCTCATCTCTTATTCGAGCCGGCAAAGTCAATATTTTTTGGCATCGTTGCTGGGGACATTTTATTCTCGGCATTTCAACGACATTCATCTTCTCATTTGTCATATTTTCATTTGAGCTGGCAACGACAACATTTTTTGACGTCATTTGATCTTTTCATCGCCCTATCTTTCGTCATATCGTTTAATCGTACCTTTAGCACCTGGACTTCTCGGATAATTTCTTGTTTGGGTGGCGACTCCACTTCTTCCATTTATTATTTCCCAGACAAGAAGCCCTCCCTTATATCTGGTTATTTGTTTCCTTTTGGATCCTAGAGTTAGATTTATGTTCAAGTGGTGACTCCGATTCTTTCATCTCTTGATTTTCTTGAGCAAAGATCTCTCTCTATCATCCATTTGGTCCCTCATTATTCATCATGGATTATTCATTTACCCCATGTCATTCTACTGATTTTCTCCATGATATTCCGGACGTGGCCATTTCTAAACTACCTTTGTTCTCATGTGGTGATTCAGTCGTTGTTAGAAAGCATTGATGGAGTTTTTATCGTATAACATTCATATATGGTAGATCTCCATAGTATGATCATGAAGATGTCAAAATGCGTCTATTTTTCCTTTCTTTAAAGGGTGATGCTTTGAATTGGTTTAATAATTGTCCTAAAGACTCTTTCACTTCTTTACAAGACATTATCAATGCTTTTAAAGATAGATATGGTTATCAAGATAGCTCGCCTTTGTGCCCCTAAAAATGTGCAACATAATGAAAGTAATCTTATGAAGGGTCCAGCTGTCGATGAAAGATTTAAAGACAATTCTTCATATCAGATCGTGCCATCCACCTGTACCATTTCAAATCAAATCCATGATAGTGGAAAAGCAAGGACAAATTGTAAAATCAATGTCGACAATGAAAAGGAAAATCAGAAGCAAATTATAGAAGAACTAATGTGGATGGTAAAAAATATGGAGATCAATCAAGAAAAATTTGTAACTGATTACGCCAACGATATGAGAACTTTATACAAACAACCTGAAAAAGCGAGATAAGGAAATGGAAACCATGAAAGCTAATCATGATAGGGAAATTAATTCTATGCAAAATAAGTTATTAACTATGGATGAAGAAATGACTATCATGACATTTGATTATAATAATCAGTTGGCTACCATGCAAGAAAATCATAAGAAAGAGATAAACTCTATGCAACATTGCTTGATGATCCTAAAGGAAAAGAACAATAAAGTAATAAAAGATATGGAAAAAGACCATGCCAGGGAAATCAGTGCTATGAAGGTTGAACACTCTAGCCAGATAGATGCCATTACAATACAAGTTTAGAAATTTCAACAGCAGCTACAGGATGAAAGAAACCAGGAAACGTCAATAGATCAAAAGCCTCCTTATCTGTTGCAACAAGCTCCATCTTATTATGAGGAGGTCATTGGTTCAATTGAAAGGTGGTTAATTGAAGATGACCCAGATAAAATTGAAAATAATAAAGATCATATGCAAAATGAAGAAAGACATGCCACGCACACTTCATCTAATAGTTTTGAAGCAGAATGTTCCACAAAGAAAAAAACGTAAGAGAAAGAGAATGAGAAGAATATTTGATGCATCAGATGGTTGCGATCAACTTGATTTTCGGATAGGAAAAAGTCCTACCGTATGCAGAATTGGACATGGCACATTCGATAAGCAGCCGACAGATTTGCCTAAAAGCAGGAAAATGCTCAGTATACATTATATTGAACACATCTGATGTCAGGGGGCATCCTCTGTATTTCTAACCCTACTCCTTATTTTTTCAGCATTTTCGTTTCTGTTTTAGGATTAGATTTACTTTTCATGTTACTAGATAGTTAATAAATGAAGATCTTATATATTTCTTCTGCTTAATGTTATATGATGATTTTTGGATGGATGCTACTTATGATTTGTGGTGTGTTGTGTGGATGCAGATTCTGGATTCTCACATTCCTACAATATAGCAATGTGTCCCCAAGTAGAGCCAGATGTTGACCACTACGTGTCAACTACCCATAGCAGTACACCCCCTTTTCGCAAAAGGGATAGCGCTTGATCTATATGTCTGTGTCATTTGATTGTCATCATCAACCTGATCATATTATGTTGTAAACCCAGTCTGCATGTGTAAGTTGTAAATAATCCTAGCATATTTGTGTCATGTATGTAATTGCCTAGGTAAACCTAAGTTTCTAGTGATGATCTACATTCCAGAAGGTTTTTTGTCTCATCGATCCATGATCGACAAAGTTTTCCTTCAGCCTAACGCCAAAGCCGGAATGGATTTTGTCATTAGAATCTTAAGGGAATCCTAGTGTGCTAGGTCGAGTGTATGTAAAGGTAATTTGGAAATAATCCTACCTATGTGGTTAGGTTATTACAAATTGCTTGATCTGCTAGATTTTATTTGTGTCGCAGAACTAGGTAGTCTATGAAGGTCTATGTCAAATGGGTTTTCCCCCTTCAGATGTAAAAATGTAAAAATCATGATGTAAAGTGTCTTGAGGGTTAGAAAATGTTTTATCCTCTCATAAGTCATAGGTCCTAGGTGATTTTTCCAAAGGCTATGTTCGAGGGTCCATAAAAATAATAATAAAATAATAAATAAATAATAATAATAATAATTAAATAATAAAATAAATTAAAAATAAAATAAAATAATAATAAGTCAAAGTTTTGAGGAAATAAATGCAAAATTTTAATTTTTAATATATTAAAATGCATTTAAAATTTCGACGAATGAGATTAAAAGAGATTTTGATACTCATCGATGGTCGAGATCACTTTTACATGGATCACTTGAACTAGCCGTTGGGAAATTTTCCTTTAAATAGGGTGTCAGGGATCATTTGAGATCATTCAATCTGTGAGTCTTGTGCTAAAGAAAGCTATCTTGTAGTCATTTTTTGTGCAATAAAGAAAGACTTTGGGGTTGAAATCTTGATGGTGTTACTCTTCTAGAAATGTTGTAAGATGTTTTATTTTATGCATGATTTTTAATTTCAGCCATTGATGATAGTTTTATAAAGAGTGATTTTAAACACAGGTATCTTGTTTAATCACTAGGATTTGAATGGTAGTTAAATTTCTGAATATGATGGCAGGTATCTCCATTAGACCTAGATTTTAGTATCGTTTTCTCCCTCTTTGTTAATACTTGAATTAAGCTGTGAAGGAAATCCTTTTTTGAGATTATTGGGCATTCGGGGAAGTTCTTAGCTGAACCAACCAACTCTCGTATTGCATTTTCTGAAGAGCCCGGCCAGTTTTGATCTCGGGCTTATCATTTGAATTTTTATTATGAATGCATGAAGGGTTTTCTGAAGCATCTCACATTAAATTTAAAATTATGAAAATATTTTTGTGGTATACCGATAAATCTGGCTTTAAGCCTTTAAATTGTGAATAGTGTAATTATTTAGCAGGTTTTAAGGTTTTTAGTTTTGTTTCTTGCACATGTTGTTTCTGGGTATTCTGTTTTGCCATTGCAGATTACATGTCTGAGAAGAAATTTTTGTTTGAAGCCAAATCTAGACCCTGGAGGGTAAGATCTAGCCTAACAATCAGTCCATGCAAGGTTTTTCTAAAAAAATTCGAGGCTCTCTAAGCCATTTGTCTGCTATCTGGGGTTTCGTTTTCACAAGAAATTTTTCGAATTTTTTTTTTAGGGTATGCACTGCCCTTGGCCTGCAACAAACACTCAATCTTCACACTGCGATCTGTTGTTGCCCATTTGCATTTCCCCCGCAGCAAATCCTCATCCACGATGTGCAAGCCAATCCTCTCGCAGCCTTCACACTACTATCGCCAAACCTGCAGCATCCCCTTATTTGTTGCTTGCTCCCATTTGTCCATTTTCCTTCACGCGGCATCCATTATTTCTACTCACGCTTTCCATTACACACAGTTCCCTATGTAGCCTCCAGGGTTTAGCCTTCAATCTTCTCAGATTTGATTTGTCGCCTCCTCTCTCCCCATTTCGTTGCAACCTGACCCTCTCCATGCTATTGAATTTATGCTGCAATAATCTTGTTACTGTGCATTCCCTTCTCTGGTGGCTCCTATTCATGCATCTCCTTCTAGCCTCCATTCCACAGAAGACCCATGTATCCATCTCTACTCCATTAACCCTGCTTGAAACACACCCTTCTATCTTCGTCAACCTGCATATTCCACCACGCCCTCCTCTCTGTCTACCTATCGAGCTGCCTTCTCCTCGTCATTTCTCTGGGCTATCGTTGCCTCCATCTTCACACGTATCTCCTCATCCGCTGCCTCACCTACAAAATACATCAAATCCATGCATTCCTGGCAGCCTTCATCACACCATCACGTTGTTTTGTCCTCCATCCGCTGCTCCAAGCTCATTCCTCGCAGCTTCTCAGCTATCCTCCATCACTTATCCTTCCTGAAACTTAGCCGCCGCCGCCAATATTCCTCACACCTATAAACGCAGTTCCATCATGCTATCCTCATTTCCTTGCCGTTGTCGAAGGCCTCCACATTAAAAAAAAAAATATGCTCATTTATTCCTTTGTGTGTCTAGCTTAGATTTTGACATTTACGATTTTTTTTTTGAGTTAAGTTTTATAGTTTAGCTTAGGGTTAATATAATTAGCTTTTAGAATTAGATTTTTTAATATTTTTTTTTAGTTTTAGATTTCATTTTAATTGTATATATTTATTGTTTATTTTAAGTTTCATTTTCATTTAGTTTAGAGTTAGACATTTTGTTTTAATTTAGTTTTGTTTTATTTAAAAATAACTCAAAAAATATAAAAATCGTAGAAGGTTTAAGTTTTAGATTTTAATGTTTTGGTTTCATTTTTTTATTTTTATTTTTTTATTTTAGATTTATTTATATTTAGTTTATTGTTTAATTTTGTTTAAATTTTGATTTTAAAAATAATATAAAAAAAATAAATCCCAAAAGCATAAAAAGTTAATCCTTAGGCTTTTATTTAGAATTTTGTTTTATAGTTTAGATTTTTTATTTTCATTTAGATTTAAATTTTATTTATTTAGATTTTCGTTTTGTTTTATTTTAAACTTAGAATTTTATAAAAATATACAAAAAATAAAAAAAAAAATTGAAAAGATTAACTAAAAATTGAAAATTCATTTTGGTGTCTTTTGTGGTATTCATGTTCCACTTCTCTATAGTTAAATGTGCTTAAATGTTGATTTAAAAATTAGCTATTGAAAAATGGTGAATCATTTTGTGAGTTGGTTAGCATTTAAAATTTTGTGGTTTCTTGAAAGTATTTGATCTTTTGAAATTTATTTGCTAGAACATTGCGCATCTATTGAATATTTGCATCTGGTGAAATTAATCATTGCTGGATTATATAATGCTCGTTACATGTTTGATATTTTGTAAATATTTTCAAGTAATCATTAAATTATTTCATAAGCAGTAGTAGCTAATTAATTACTTGGTTTTCATTAACTCCATAAGGCATTGGTCTTAAGCATTTAAAGATCTAATTAAATTCTAAAATCGATCAAGTGCTTGTTTCCCCCTGCTGTGTCTCCAAACCTTTTTCCCATAGGGTCTACCCCCTAGCCTACTTCAAGGAAAAGGCTTAAACGGAGTGATCAGGGATCAGGGTGACAGCCCCCGGTCTGAGTGTTGTCGCGTTGCCTAGACAATCTGTGCGACAACAAGGTGCATGAGCACAGGATACTAGTGATTTCCTTGTATTGGAACATGTATGTGTGATTAACTTGAAGGGTTGATTGCTTTGTTTTAAACATGCATGTAATGTTGACTTGGGAAAAGTTAACTTGGTCTCCAAGATGGAGATAATGATGAAGTGTTTCAACTTTTGAAAAGAGTCCTAATGGTGTTTTTCTACATGCTTGACTTGAAGGGTCATTTGTTTTAAAGGCATGTTTTGTGGGCTTGTTATCTATTCCATCATTTGTATGCAGATGTAAGACATGGAGGTGTTCACAAGATGTAAAATTTGTTTCTTTTGTGAAGCAAGAGTTTATTCCATCTAGTTGTTGTCTATGTTTCTGTTGTTGTTAACAGTTGTTGTCGACAGCTTTTTAAACAGGTACAAATGAAATTTTTGTGAAGTAGATGTACTTCACATTTGTTTGAGCCACCTTAGATCAATTATCAAGACAGAGAAGCTCAAACTACCTTCTATGACCATCTCAGCACGAGTTTTGCAAGAAGGTCAAGAAGAAAGACAGTTCTTCCCAGGAGGACCAGCACATCCAGGAAGGAAAGTGGTCAGAGGCTTTGGTTTAGAGGCACTATGCAAGGCAAGTGTATGGAGGTTGAAAGAAGAGGGTGTTGTTACTGCCATTTATTGTTCATATCAGTATATCAGTCTTTTGGAGACCAAAAGTTCTTTAGTGGGAAGGCGTAATCCAAAATGGATTTTGGATAGACTTCTAAGTCTAAGGTGTTCCTCACAAAGGAAAATGAAAGTCCAAGGATGTCCCTGGAAATAGCCCCATTGCAGAGATATTTTCCTTCTGAATCTATTGCGACTTGAATGGGCTAAAATGGACTTCGGAGGCAGAAGTTATCGCAGAAATAAGTTGCCCTTTATTCTTTGGAAAAAGAGAAATCTTCAAAAATGGCAAAAAAAACCTTATAAAGGTAAATCGCATTGGAGATGGGTCGAGAGGGGGACTTAACACAGAGGTGGAAGGAACCTTTGACTGCGACCTCCAACTTATCCCATCGGAGGTAAGCCTTCGCCTGATGATGGGACCCCGGGCCAATGCGACATGCAATTGCGATGATTGGTGAATCGGCATCGGCGATGCCATGAGGTAAGGGAAGGACCCTCGGGGTTGTGCGACATGCGATTGTAATATATCGTGTCACATCATCTCATCACCACAATATAAAGGGGTAGTAACATGCAACTTGTGATCACCGAACCCAACGGATTTTATAAGCGCAGTTTATAAATTTTGAGTTCCAATAAAAGGGTATTTGTTAGGTTTTCTGTGTATTAGTGGATTTTGATAGAAAAGCCAAAATACAAAGGAAAATGCCGTGAAGTGAGAAAGAAATACCCGAAAGGAATTTTAGAAGCATCTTTATATTATTTGAGTTCCGTAATGAGTGGGATTTCGAGCAGGCCTCAGGCTGTAAGTGGCTTTGAACGGGCGCAACCCGAACCCATACACTGGCTGACATGTGGCATGGTTGAGGAGAAAGAAAAATGCCTTTTTGGGCGGTAATCTTTGTGCATATAATCCACCCGAAATGAATATTAGTCGTGGATGTGAGATCACCCAGATCAACGGTGGGCTTGCGGTAGCAAACAAAGGCAGATCCGATAGGATTATAGGGAAATTTTAGGGAATTTGAAGTCCGAGACTTCATGTCCGATAATGTATTTTCATAAAATCTTTGTGTATTGAAATTTTCTTCATTTTCTGGTTTTTGCCTGGAAGAAGGCCACGATCCCTCTGTAATGGCCCTTGATCACTATGCCACACTGTAGGTGGGCGTTTTTGGCAGACAATGACACATTTGAAGCCACAGAGCCGCAGAGTCAGATGGCCAGTCAAACAAACAACGCGTAGAGAAGCCACAGAGCCGCAGAAGAATGATTATACGCATATAAATGGCTAGGGAAGCCGAAAATCCAGAAGAATGCCTCAAAGGAGCCAGAGAGCACGATTGAGAGGAGAAGCAGGCAGCTGAGGAAGTCCTGGAGTCGCTTTGAGGTCAAGTGGAAAAATCAGAGAATTGAAAATTGTTGTGACGGTCGCTTGGAGGTCAAGCAGACTGCTGAAAGCTCACAGAGCTAGAGTCGAAGAGCCATAGCCAGAGCTAGAGCGAGAGCCAAGAGCCAGAGCCAAGAGCCAAAGCCAGAGCCAAGAGCCAGAAAGCCAAGAGCCAAGGATGAGATTGTGTCTAAACCCATTATGTTCTGTGTAAACTAATGGAGTTGAGCGGGGAGCTTGTAAAAGGACTTATACAATGATCCCATAGAGCCTAGTTGAGTTTACTAGAGCTCACGGAGACGTAGCCCAAGAGTTTTGGGTGATCTCCTAATTAAATTGTTGTTTTGTGTGTTTTTTTTATTGCTGCATTGTTTACTATTATATGTATGTTATATCATCACAAACAACATAATTTTAAAATCACATAAACAATTTTAAAATAAACACCAGCATACACCTTTTAATTCCGCAAATGGTTAATCATAATATCTTGGGAGTAATTAAGATTTGGAAGTGGGATAGGTTCTTGTAAGCTCACAAGAAGCCTTTAGTGCCCCATTTTCAGATCAATCCTCCCTAAGATTTGTGAGAATATCCTCCCTAAGTTTTGTGAGAATTAAAATCAACATATATATATGTGTGTGTGTGTGTGTGTGTGTGTGTGTGTATTACATATATATGTATGTACCATCCAGATTTGGTCAAGACCTTAATTGAAATCTCATAAGGGATAACATGTTTATATGTGTGTGTGTGTGTGTGTGTGGAACACTATCTCTCTTGAGCTTTGTAATACATAGTGAATCCTCCCCTTTGAATAATTATCCAATGGGATCTTATATTCAATTCATTTTAAGTGTAGGAATCTAGTTTAATAGCATATATTTACTTATCTTTTATACTTAACCATTTAGACCAATTTCATATCTAGATTAACACCCGGACACATTTAATGCTTAGGATTAGAAAACATATGATATTCAAGATCTTAGAATTTAAATCGACCGATGTGTGTGTGTGTGTGGAAAATTATCTCTCCTGAGATTTTTAATACATAATGAATCTAGCCCTTTAAATAATTATCCAATGCGGTATTGTTTCTGGGAAAACTAGTGTCTTTTCGATCTGCTAGTCCCACTAGGATTGGCAGCTATCCTAGAAACAAACAATCAAGCAATTTGTGATTTCCTCTATGTATGATAGATAAGAGAGAAGCAAAGGGACCAACCTGGATCTTCTGCTTGAATCCTTACTTGATTTCTCTCCCCCTTGATAGAGTTTGCAACTCCTCTCCTACTTGTCCCGCTTAGAGAATACCTGTAGAAACAAAGTAACAAAACACCATCAAAGCATCTCGATCCATTATATCATAAACAATGCGGAATCAGAAATACATTGAACATACAATGGCATTCACAAATAACAAGATTCACAAGTACACGATTGTATGGAGGAAAACTCAAAGAACTTTATTAAAATAGAAGGGAGAATTACAACCTAGCTGTCTGATCTAGCATCATCCTCCCAGCATCAAAGCCCTCTTCACCTCATGAAAAGCAATATCACCCAACAATACAATGCTCTTTCTCAAATACAAACTATCAGCGCTTCCTTGCAAATTACAAAATTCCAGCCTCCAGATCTCTCAGATGAGGGATCCATTTATTGATGTCTGCAAGGGTGTGAGTCATCTCTGGGTTTTTTATTAATGTCATTCCACTTGTAGTTATTGGTTCCACTTGGAGATTTCCTGGATCTCTTACTCATCCCTGGGCAATTTGAAAGAGGCAATTGTCATAGGAGAAGTTTCTAGAAGATTCCATGAGCATCCACTTAGCAAATTGTCTCAAACATTTGTCCATTCTCGCTCATCGTACCCCACAGAAGGCCTCTTCAGTATGCATCGCACCTAGCTAGTGTAGGAGTCAGTATGCATCGCACCCTGATAGTGGAGTAGTCAATATGGTCCATTTTTGGCCAGTTCTTAGTGGATTTTCAGGTGGAACTTTTGGGGAATGATGTAATCAGTTGACCATGATCCTTTAGGGTATGAAACAACACTTCTAGGGGTAAAAGAGCCCTTGGTTTATCGACATATAATATTGGGGTTACAGTTCCCTGTGATGCAGGAAAGTGTTCCCTCTGCGGACAGAGGCAGCCTCTCTAGCCCTAGAGTGAGTCTAGTCACAACAAAGTTAACACAACAATTGATTCCCTTAAATAGTCATCGTTGGAGGCCTACCTCAAACTAGTGTTTGATGAAGTTCTGTTGCATTGCTCCAGCTTCCGTTTCCTTCTCCTTAATGGGAAATCAACATAAAACAACACAAGAAAACAATAGAGCACGTAACCGAGAAACAACAATGTTCTATTTACTCATAAAGTCAAGAAATCATGAGCTATCAAGTAAATTACATGCAAGACATAGGAAATCATCATTGATTGTATTAATAATAAATCAAGAGCAAAGCTTACAACCAAGTCTTGACGTTGCAAGCCTTCTCCGAGGGTCCAGCCAATATGTTTCTCCAAGCATTCACTCTTCTAAGATGGGTCTCCCAACATACAATATCGCTCTCTCACTCATAAGCTTTAATACAAATTTAATGGCACTCCACAACCTCTCACAAGCTATTAACAATCCCACACTTGTCACACTCACACCAGCTATCTATCAAACTCAAAAGCACTAGCAGCACTTCCCAACCAAAAGAACTACTAACAAATCATAGCAAAGGTGAGTGATTTTATAGGAGAAGGAGTCTCCATGAAATGAGGGAGAAAGAGCTCATCCTCAAGGAAGGTAGCACAAAAGATGGAACTACCATTCCAGAGGTGGAAGGGCGACCCAAACTAACCCAACAACTAGGTCTAGAAACATCCAAAAGGCTGACTATTGGAAAAAATTCACCCAATCGGGATTGTCGTGAGCTGTAAACTAATTCTTCGCGACAGCATCATTAGGAGGCAATGCACGCAGACCCATCGTCACTATATGTAACTCATAACCTCGTGTCGGGTCTAGAAATCTAACCGTCATAGGAAATAGATGTACACCTGCGACGAAGTCGCGATAGGACCGTTATTGACATGGGATCATCGCATATAGTAAGGATTTACTCGTGACGAGGCAGAAACTTAGGGAATGAGAGTCAATTTGCAGCATGAGATAGCATTTGCTTAATCTTCTTACATCAGCGGGAAGATATGAACATGTTTATTTGACACATGACATAGCAGAGGGGTTGAGATGAGGACAGTGACAAATTACTGTGTAACAGATGCCCCCTTAAGCATGAAGCCCGAGAGAGTGGGAGGGGTGAAATGCTTTTTGAAACTGTCTAAACTGGAAAAACACCTGAAAGATCCTATAGGCACAAGTACAACTGATATCTATGATAGTGAAATACATATAGTCTAGGCATAGGTGCAGCCATCCAAAAGACATAAGAGACTAGGTCTATGGTATGGACGTAGCCGTCAAGTTGACAAGATCATGACAATGATAAAGGTATGGTCGTAGCCATCCATGAAGACTCAGGTATGGTCGTAGCCATCCATGAAGACTCAGGCATGGTTGCAACCATCCATCAAAGAGTCATATATGTAATCATGAACCAATACACGCAGCCCAAACATATGTAATCTGAGTTCGAGGTCTTGAAAACCATCTGATGTATAGTACAAATTCTAGCATGCGAACAGATGTGTTGAATTCGAGCATGATAGAAAGTCTCTTGATTACCGGTCAATGATGCAAATTGTTAACAAGCGTGAGAGAAGTCATGAATAATGCCAATGGTTCTCAAGGTACTATCTAGTACAATCCACCAAGTGTGAAAAATGAGCCGAAGTCAAACACCCTTGGAATCACCCAATCAAAGACCAATGATGAAAGTCTATAGTCAAGTGCGAAGAACTTGCCATTGAGGCATGCAAGCTCCAAGGTACCGAAAGGGATCTCTAGATCAATCTCTTGGATAATGAGCTAGTGTTGACAAGAGACGATTCGTCGCAGGAGGGCCATAATGTTTCCCCCATCAACGACATGAGATGAGGAACAAGTGATAGATGGTGAAACAGAGTACTAGAGGAGGAGGCAAGGGTGTAAACTGCAGAAGGATTATACTCTTGAACATATCGGAGACATGACTCTGGAATGTAGCAGCATTTTGATACCAAGGGATCAGAGGTTTGAAACACGGATCAGATGGAATGAGGCAAAATGACAAGTGAAAACCCTGGAAGGCTAAATGACGATGTGTGGATGTCCCAACCCGACAAGAAGCAAAAGTGTCAATGTTCAAAAGTGACTAGCTGCCGCAGGTAACCAATGACGAGCCCTAGGGAGGAGAAGCTCGAGTCTCATCATGGTGACGAGTCTAATGTCATCAGAGTTTAAAAAGTCTGACATTGGGAAAACTTGGAGTCTTTTTCATGTTTAGAGAGTCTGGAAAAGACACGGAAAAGAAAACTCCAGGGGGGTTCTTTTTCATAAATTTGTGTCCCTCAATCCCGAAAAAGTATAAAATAATACCCGAGATAACTGCTTGACCATTACAACCAAGGATTACTTTTCGTAACTAGTGGCCTTGATCCAAAAAAGTAGAAAAGTAATTGAAGAAACGCCATTTCGTAACCAGTATCGAACCTGAAACGACAAAAGTCCGGCAATATTTTCATGTTTATATGGTCAAAAAAGAGCTAAAAGTGGACCACCTTTTTATTCCGTTTAATGAGTTAAAAGGGAAAACTCAGCAATCTTTTCATCTTTTGTAAGTCAGAAAGAGCTTAAAGAAGACTTGTCCTAAGGAACGAGTGGTATAAAGGGTAGGAACTAGTTCTGACAATGGTGGAACTGCTCAAAACATGTAATGGTCAAGAGGTTGGCTAATAAAACCACTCATCGCTGCGGTTCCTCAGGAAAGGAAAAACAACCAAGTGAAAGCATATGATCAGCCAAAGAGATGGTGGCGATCGAATGAAACAACCAAGAATCATCTAGCAGAATTTAGCGGATAAAAACGACAATCATGAGATGTAAATCGGGTATGGGTTCATTTTTACACAAGCTTGAACCATGGAGAACTCTGCTTGGATTCGATTTCATGTTTACACAAGCTTGAAATGAAAAACTATGCTTGTTATGGGTTCGCATGCCCCCCAGCATAATGACGCAAATCGAGGTGCATGCCCCCCAAGCTTCATTGCATTCAATGAGGTGGTTGGAATGAAGGTTCACTTCTGAGATCTTGGAAAGACTCCACTCAGATTTTACGGGATCTTAATCAAAGACTCGATTTGGAAAAGGGAGTTGTTTCATTTTTTAATGAGATTGACACAGTAAAAGAAATATCCTCATAACCCTTGTTTCATTTTTTAATGAGGTTGACACAAGATCAAGAACTTTCCTCAAGACTCCTTGTTTCATTTTTTAATGAGGTCATCACAAGATCAAAACTATCCTCGAGACACCCAGTTTCATTTTTTAACAAGGTTGACACAGGAACAAACTATCCTCGGGACTCTGTATTTCATTTTTTAACGAGCTTGAAACAAGACAAGGGACTATGCTCCATAACTTCTCGATTCTTTTTTTAACGAGCTTGACACAAGGTCAGGTTCTATGCTCATCACGCCTATTCATGGGCCATATGAGAACATGGCTCCCAATAGGTCTTCGCAGGATGGAAGAAACACACTTTGGGAGGAATACATGTCATGAGGCACTAATGACAGATCGGGTTCCAATGCCCCCAGTACATGATGTACGAGACCATCTGCATTATATCAACAGATGCGGAGATGGAATGGGTAACCACATAATTGACCTGCAGCTTGGATGGTATTGCTTGCGAGCAAGAACCAATAGGGGATGACAGTTACACAGGAGGCGCCAGGGAACTAAAGAATGATAATTGATCTATAGTCACCATTCTTCTATCGTGTGGAAAACAAACCACATGGAAAATTGAAGAAACAAGGGCCCCCATGGCATAAACATAGTCACGGCTAAGGAGGAGACTGAAATCTAAAGCACCTTGGACAACCATTACGTATATATAGACGGTTTTGCCTCCCAATGTAATAGAAAACTTTGGGAGGATCCCTAAAGGTTGGCTGGTTCCTCCGTCAAATGCCAACAGACTCTAAGTGGCTAGCACAAGTTGTGGGAAGCCCAAAGCTTGCCAAGTAGTGAAAGGCATGAGGCTAACCGACGCACCCTCATCTAAAACAGTGCCAGGTACTGCCTTAGCATAGGCATGTACTGTAATCGGGAACGGCACATAGGATGGAAGGTGGAATGTAGTCAAATGACTCCAGTCGAAGGAAATGACTGAAATACTTGGTGGGGGTATCATATGATTGCCCCCATGCTCTACAGGAACCAAAGAAGGACTCTCTTGATCAGCAGGGATAGGAGGGTCATTCTCAGACTCAGGAGAATCTGACGAGATCAGAAGAACATGAGTAGTAGAATCATGACGCTCTTCTGGAACAGAGTGATCAACAAGTGGTGAATCCAAGTCGACACTCTCTCCAACCAATGGTTGGTTTGGAACAGGCTTAGCATAGCTAGGTTCGGAAAGAGGAGGATGGACAAGAGAATAATCTAAATTAATCTCTTTGTCAACTGGGAGAGGGTCTGAAGAGAGCCTCTGATAGCCAATGGGAATTTTAGGCAAAGAGGCTGTAAGACTTTCCAAAATGGCGGAAGCCTTATCCATGAGCGGACAAAGGTTAAGGGGATGGTTGCCTTCACACAGTCTACAAGGGAATTGAATCTTCCCTTCCTTCTTACCACTACCAATTGATAGGGTAGCATTGTCATGAGCTTCAAAGGATGACGAGGGATGAGCCAGATCATGAGACCATACTTCTAAGATCCTAGGGATGCCAGGAAAATCACGAAGAAGATGGTCGCCCTTGCACAACTTACAAGGAAACTTAACCTTCCGCAAAGGAGCAGGAGGTGTTTTGACCTGAGATGTACTTGGAGAAATAGTTGCATGGGTGGCCTCTCGCTTATCCAACTTCTTCTTCTTCCTTGTCTTCCTCTTCTTCTTCTTAGCCACCTGGTTACTGGATGTGGAACTTTCACAGGCGAAGTAGGAGATGAAGATGAAGAAAGAGGGGAATAAGGCGTAGGCTTAGCCTTGGAATCAACGTGTCGTGGTTCAGACGAAGGAGATGGTGGAACAAGAGTCATGATGCTCGGGACCACCGAGGTTGAAAACAACCAAATGGGCAGACCAATGGTTAACCCAGGCAAAGACAATGTTGCCATATACAGAGCACCAGAATTTCCAAAAGGCGGAAATGGACCAGGATTTCCATCTGGCGGAAGACCTTGGTTGGTAGACTCAGGGGATGTTGCCATCAGGAACGAGCCTAAAAAACACTCGAACTGTTACCAAAAATATTTCGTAGGCAGTAAATTTTATGACATAGGAACAAAAATTAACCTTTTCATGTTTTAACAATCGAGAAAAGATGAAGAGGTGACTCCATCTCTTTCGAGGTTTAATGAGCCTGAAAGGACAAGTGCCTAGATGGACCTTTTCTTTTAAGGAGTCGGAAAAGGAACAAAAGTGACTACTGTGGAGAACTAGACAAAAGGTTTACCAAACAACCCGTAAAACTGCATATACACCTTGGCGATCATATGAAAACCAAGGACTTTCCGTACGGCAGTCAATCTTCCCGAATGTTGTGTTCGGTGTGTTATAGTTTACAAGGCGGCAGACACAGCTTCTTATGGATATAAGATGATAACCTAGTGGGGTCTCCATATACTCGACAGTACTGGGAGCACAAGTCCGTACTAGCAGCTATTGAGTCACAGAAGGAGGAATCACCCAACCTTAAGTGAAATCAATAGTGACTAGGTTTAACGACACCGGAACATGTCTCTAGCCTAGACCTCTAAATAATGTGCGTTATGTTCCAATGCGTTGTTAAGTTCATTCAGTTCATTTTAAAGTTGATCTTGAATTATGTTTCAATTTCCAGGCCTTACTGTATGTATATCAAAAAAACTAGGATGCAACTAGAATGAGTAAACCATCTTTCATTTCGATGAACACCTACTTAAAGGAGGGTAGAAAGTTCATCCCCAAACAAACACAAGTGAATTAAAACACTAAGAAACACAATGCATCAATACACTAATCCCACGATGCATCGATACTACTAATGAAAGATTTAGAGTTCTCTTTTCAATTTCTCAAACATGAAAATTTGAAATGCACATATACTTTCACTTTCGTATATCAAATGAATGCAATCCCTTAATTTTTTTCTTGTTGTTTTGAATATAAAGAGACAAACAAGAAAGTGTGAATCGATTGATCCAAACAATTGTGATCTATGCTTGGTAGTGAAGAAATCGAATCAACATAAAAAATAGCTTCAATAATCAACACTAAATATCAACTAGCAAGAAAACAAGCCGCGAAAAAGCCTCAAGCAAATCAATAAGATGGTTGTGGATGAACCTTGGACAGACAAGTAACCCAAGCAAATGAATTCTCGACGAAACCTTTAAAGAGCTAGGTCACATGGTTTAAAAACACAAGACTCACTCAATGAAACCAAAGAGACAGTACCTTAACCAAAAGCAATCAAAACAAGCTTATGAGAGACAAAAAACAACAGGGGATAAACAAGATTGATGGATTCAGGAGGTAAAGTTGTAAAAACAACTTTACAGGAATCGTTGCGGGTGTTACACTGACAACTAGAGACTAGTCACTGGTGTTACACTGACAACTAGAGACGAGTCGCTAAAGTACACCTATTTTCAGCAACGGTCTGATTTCAGGAGTCGTCGCGGGAATTAAACTAGCAACCCAAGACAAAAGCCAAATAGTCGCGGGTACAAAGCTATAATATCAACAACGTCATCGCGATCGTCATACTATCTTCAGCGATGATCTTACTTAAGCAAAAGACAAAGTGAAAACACCTAAATGGCACCATATTATTCTTCCAGACAGTAAGGGGACTTGCCAGATTGACCCAGGTAACCCAAAAATTGATGGTTTAACCCCAAAATTCAAGAGACACCAAATCAAAACCAAACAAAAGAAAACAAGAGAAAAAACATACAAAGGACTCCCCAGCAGAGTCGCCAACTTGTGATGCAAGAAATTTTTCCCTCTGCAGATAGAGGCAACCACTCTAGCCCTAGAGTGGGTCTAGTCACAATAAAGAAAAAACAACAATTAATTCCCTTAAATAGTCATCGTTGGAGCCCTACCTCAAACTGATGGTTGATGAAGTTTTGTTGCATTGCTCCAGCTTCCGTTTCCTTCTCCTTAATGAGAAATCAACCTGAAACAACACAAGAAAACAACAGAGCATGTAACCGAGAAACAACAATGTTCTATTTACTCATAAAGTGAAGAAATCATGAGATATCAAGTAAATTACATACAAGACATAGCAAGTCATCATTGATTGTATTAATAATAAATCAAGAGCAAAGCTTACAACCATGTCTTGATGTCGCAAGCCTTCTCGGAGGGTCCAGCCAGTATGTTTCTCCAAGCATTCACTCTTCTAAGATGGGTCTCCCAACATACAATATGTCTCTCACTCATAAGCTTTAATACAAAGTTAAGGGCACTCCACAACCTCTCACAAGCTATTAACAATCCCACACTTGTCACACTAACACCAACTATCTATCAAACTCAAAATCGCTAGCAGCACTGCCCAACCAAAAGAACTACTAACATATCATAGCAAAGGTGAGTGCTTTTATAGGAGAAGGAGACTCCATGAAATGAGGGAGAAAGAGCTCATCCTCAAGGAAGGTAGCACAAAAGATGGAACTACCATTCCAGAGGTGGAAGGGCAACCCAAGCTGACCCAACAACTAGGTCTAGAGACATCTAGAAGGCCGATTGTTGGAACAAATGCACCCAATCTGGATCATCGTGAGCCATCAACTAATTCTCCGTGACGGCATCGCTAGGAGCCAATGCACGCAGACCCATCATCGCCATATATAACTCATAACCTCGCGCCGGGTCTAGAAATCCAACCGTCACAGGAAATAGATGTACACCTGCGATGGAGTCGCAATAGGACCATTATTGACATGGGATCGTTGGGTATATTAAGGATTTACTCGCGACAAGGCAGAAACTTAGGGAATGAGGGTCAATTTGCAGCATGAGAGAGAATTTGTTTAATCTTTTTACATCAGTGGAAAGATATGAACATGTTTATTTGACACATGACATAGCAAAGGGACTGCGATGAGGGCAATGGCAAATTACTATGTAACATGCCCAAATATGTCTATAACAATTGCCCCCTAAAGCATGAAGTCGTAAATATTTTGATGTCAAGTGAAATGATTTATCATGAGGATCCGAGGTATTCGAACCAGAAGGTGACCTATATAAGATACAATACAATACATCATCATCATATTATTTTCATTATCTAGCTAAGGCGGGCATTCCCATGCTCAGCTTTATAAATTCTTTTTCTTGTGCATAGGACAGATAATCGTCTGCAGTTGCAGACTAGTGATTCTTTATATGTAGATTCATCATCCCTTATCTTGGATGATCATCTATGCAGATTTTGTGTACATTTGATGTCTTTATATTCCTAAATATATCGCAGCCCGGATGGATGAAACTAGATCTGGGGTCTTCAGACTCGTTCAATTTTCACCCGATGTACAAGTCAATCCATGTGAAAAGATGTTCTAAAGTTGAACATGGAAAGACATCGTCTGATTACCAGCCAATATTGTAAGTTCTTAACAAGCGCGAGAGTGATCACCGATAATGATAATGACCCTCAAGGTACTACAGTACAATTCACGTGGTGTGAATATATGATCTGATGTTGAATGCCACATAAAATCTTTCAGTCATAGGCCATTGATGTAAACCTGTCGTCAGAAGTGAGAAACTTGTCATTGAGGAATGCAAGCTTCAAAGCACTGAAATGGTTGTTTCTAATTCAACTTGTTGGATAATGAGCTGATGCAGACAAGAAGTGACCCATCGTAGGAGGGCCTTAATGCATCCCACATCTACGACACGAAACAAAGCAAATGATTTTTCTGGAGGTGAAAAGGATCTGATGATACAAGGTTCAGGAATGGCGGTCATGAAAAATGGAGGATGAAGGTATTGCAGTGGATGAGACATTAACTAAATGGTGAATTCTCTGAATGACTTCTCTTGAACATATTGGCAACAATGAGATGGATTGGTAGCGTTAACCCCAAAATATGGATGGTATGGAGGACCACTGGTGATATGGCCAGTGAACGGAATAACCCAACCCGACTCAATCATGGTGATGGATTGAAAGTGTCATGTTCAAGAGCGACCTGCTACCAATAAATTTCTTCAAGTTTTCTTCCATTTTTCCCCAATCATTGCTGACCAATACCTCTTTATTTTTGTCAAGCTTGAGGAGGATAACATATGCTTGTTCTATAATTTTCCCTTCCGGAAAACCTGTCGCTATGTTTTAGTGAGCCTAGCGACAGTGAAACTCGTTCTTGTCTGGGTGGCAAAGTTTGTTGCTATTGTTTTAACGAGTTTAACGACAAGGATAACTCGGTCCTTTTCATGTTTAAGAGTTTGAAAAGGGACGAAAAGGAAAATCCAGTAGTTTTTTCATAGCATATTCCCTTAAGTCCAAAAAAGGATAAAATAATACAAAAGGGATGAGTTTTCGATAACTTTAGCAAGCCGAAAAGACAAGCACTCGAACTTTTTCATGAGATAATCCCTCAAGTCCGAAAAGTTTAAAATACACAGGAGGGATGGCACTTCCAATCACTTTAGTGAGCTGGAAAGGCCAATAGCTTTACAATCTTTTCATATTTAGTGAGTCTGAAAAGAGTTTAAATTAGACTCGTTTTTTGAGGAACGAGTGGCATTTAGGGTAGCAACTGGTTCCGGGTAATCTTGGAATTTCTCAAAACATGGTGTTGTGAAGAGGGTGGCTAACAGGACCACTTGTCGCAGTTGTTCCTCAAAAAGGTAAACAATCAAGTGGAAGTGTATGATCGGCCAAAAGAATGGAGGTGATGGCAAGAACACAACCAAGGTTCAAAAGGCTGATAGAATGGCAATCACAAAGGTTATTTACCAAAGGTGGGTTCATTTTTAACGAGCTTGAACTCTGGGGGAACATATGCTCAGCGGCGGGTTTATTTTTTAACGAGCTTGAACCTTACGGAAACATTGCTCATAGCCTGGTTCATTTTTTAATGAGATTGAACCGTGCGATAACATATGCTCAGATTTTCTTTTTATGTAAGCTAGGAAGAACAAAACTAAAAAGCTACAGAACTACTGAGGTTAGGTAGGATGGTTTCATCAGCAGTTGGACAAAATTCTTCCTTTTCTTCGTCCATAGAGCAAACAAAGGTGAATGGCGTGTTACGCCAATCACCTAACCTAAGAAGTTAAAAAGCTAAAAGTTAAAAAGCTAGAAATAAATTGGTCGTTTTTGGCTTGCATAAAAAGGTTTGCATGCCCCCAGGCATTGACAAAAGGAGAGTTTCCAATAACCATATGGAAACCACTGTGGTTAAGAAGGATGGTTTTAGTCATTGATTAGACAAAACACTTACTCCTTGGCTTTGCCAACTAGACAAAGGTGATTGGTGTGTCAGACCAATCACTTAACTTGCAGGGAAATTCATATGGTAGGATGGTTTCGTCCACCGAGAAGACAAAACACTTCCTTGGTTTTTTCCACAGTGCAGACAAAAGTAAATGGCGTTGCAGACCAATCACATAACCTACAAGGGAACCTATCTTTTCAGCTAGGATCGTCTGCCAAAGCAGACAAGGGTGCATGCCCCCTAAGCTTCGTTACATTCACCAGACTACTCACAGTAATTAGGTGGATGGAATGAAGGTTGAAGAGACATTCTCGACGCAAAAGGACCATTTATGGATGATGTTTGACTTGAAGTTGTGTTTGAACCGGGAAACGAAAGTTGGTCAACAGTGACAATTTTGCCTTCATGCAGGAAACACATCACTCAAAAGAGTGTTGACACAATAGCTTCCATGTTGTAAACATAGTCACATCAAAGGAGTAGATTGTAATCTAACGGTCCTTAGACTACCATCACATTCAAGTGAATGGTTTTCCTTCTCAAAGTTATGGGTAACTTAGGAAGGATCCCTAATGGTTGACTGGTTCCTTTGTTAAAGCCTGACAAATTCGATGTAACAGGCATAAGTGATGGCGAACCAAGTGCTTTCCAAGAAGTTGAGGAAAGGATACTCACTGAAGCCCCTTCATCTATGATAGTGCCAGACACGATCATTTTGTAAACTTGTTATGATCCAGAATGGTATCAAATTTCTCTCTGAGGAAGGAAACCCACATCATCCTGATGAAATCATCTATTATTAGCATAAAATACAAATTACTTGTGGTTGATTGTATTCTAGATGATCCACACAAATCCATGTGTACCAGTTGTAATAACTTTGCTAAAGAGTTTTCCTTTTCCTTGAAATGAACTCGAGCTTTCTTTCCCAATTGGTAAGATTTACAGATAATATTATATGGCTTTGAAATCCTGGCAAAATCCTTAACAATGTTTTTCATGCTCAGCTTGACAATCTAGTCAAAGTTCATATGTCCAATCCTTTTGTGCCATAACAAACTCTCATCAATCTTTTTCAAACAACACTTGTATGTCTTTTATTTTAGCACATAAGCATTGTTACCTATTCTTACAACTTCAGCAACTATGTCTCCTGTACATGTCGACTTGATTTGATAATTTTTAGCTTTGAAGATCACATCATAGCCTTATCACACATCTAAGACACACTTAATGAATTATTTTTCAACCCATCAACATACAAAACATTCTTGGCTTTAGCTTTTCCATTTGATAGACTAGCCACTCTTTTTGCAATTATTTTTCTTGGATCATTGTTGCCAAAGGTCACATTACCTTTTTCAACTAGTTTCCAACTCAGGAACTTGCTCTATCTCCTTACATGTGCTTGAACAACCATTGTCCACATACTAATGGCTCCCACCATTGTGAGCATACAAAGCAATATTACATTTCTCTATTTTTTCTTTTTCTTTCCAGACTTTGGGCTTTTGTTTAGTTTGCTCAATTACTGGCTCTATCTTCTTTTCCTTTAGCTTGCAATTAATTTTTATATGCCCAAATTTTTTACACTTAAAACATTTCACTTGATAATTCAGGGGGGTAAAATAATTATTATACTTGTGTCTGCTTCTTCTCTGCTGAAATCTCCTCTTGGATCTGGGATGGTTGTAAGAGATATTAACTCTACATTTTGTTACATTGTGGCCATAATTGGTGCATGTGAAACAATATCCTAGGAAGATATCATTGTTCTTGAATGGTTGCCTTCTATGCTAAGCATAATTTTGGATAGATCGATTTGCTTCGCCAATGTTCTTATTTTTCTTTTTTTATTTTTCTTTGGATGTGTAATTATCTCTTACTACTTTACAGTCCCTTATTTTGTTGGAACAAGGGTAATTCCCTTTTTACCTTTTAATTCCTTTTTTGCACTGGACTCAACTTCCAATATCTCATTCAAATATTCAGTCCCTTTTCCAAATTTATGATTGAAATTGAGTTTTGTTTTAGCCTTTTCCAACTCCTTCTTCAACAATACAATTTATCCTTCCATCTTCTCATATATTTGAGCCTTTTCATTCAACTGTTAGTTCAATGAATCTTGTATTATATTACCTTCTTCTAATTGTAGAAGCAATGGCTCAATAGCCTCAACATTTCCTTTTATCTAAGATTATTTTTGGGTTTTTTTTCTTTTCCATCCTTTCTATCTCATCAAGTGCACTTACCAGTTCTCCTTCATTATCATCAGAAAGATCCTCGACTTGCAGATTTTATATGGATATAAGAATGAATTCTTTAGAGCTATCATCATCTATGTCCTCATCTGAGGATTGGATGGGCTCACTTTCAGAGGAGCTCTCTTATTGATCATATAAACCTTTCTTCTTAGCCTTCTTTCTGTCCTTTTGAACCTTTCTAAATTTATCTTTAGGATCATAATCTTTCTTCTTATTTTTAGGACATTTTGATGCATAACGACCAACTTTGTCACAATTAAAACATTTAAATGGTAACTTACCTTTATACTTTCCTGATCCTAGCTTGAGCTTCCTCGCAAACTTGGATTCTTCTTCATTTGATTCACCACGTGAGTCATCATGCTCATCCTTGCACTTCTTTTCTTCTTTTAAGGTTGATTCTTTGGCTACAAACTTGCTTTTTGAAACTCTCATCTCATAGGCAGTTAGTATACCAAGTAGTTGATCTAAAGTGAGAGTGCTCAAACTTGGAATTTCTTCAATGGTTGACATCTTGGGATTAATCCTCTCAGGAAGAGATCTTAGTATTTTTTGAACTACCACATCTTCATCTAGATTTTCATCAAGCCCTCTTATGGTGTTCAAAACTTCATCAACTCTTAAAAATTTCTTTGCAATAGCATCATCATCATGCATGCTCAAAGATTCAAATTGCATCCTACAACCTTGGAGTTTAACTTTCTTTACCTTATTGTCTCCTTTATAGCAGTTGCTCATCTTGTCCCATATTGCTTTGGCATATGTGAAATACATCACCTTGACAAGCTCTAGTTCAGGTAGGCCAACTAGCAAGGAATTCATTGCTTTAGCATTGAATGTGAACTCCAACTTCTAATCTTTGGTTACCATTGTTGGAGGTATTTTATATACTTCTTCCACAACATCCCACACATCAACTCCAAGTGATTGAATGTAGGTCTTCATCCTCACTTTACAAAACACATAGTTTGTTCCATTGAACATAGGTGCCCTGTTGATATGAACTCCTTCCTGGTTTTCCATGGTCCTTGATCTTTCTTCTAGCTTTTAAACTGTTCTGAAGTAACCTACTGTGATACCAGTTGTTAGAAACCATGACAATACTAGGGGGGGTGAATCAGTATTGTAGCAATTTTACCAATTTAAAAGCTCTTTTCACTTTGTGTAAAAATAATAAGATAGTAAAGAGCACTTTAATCAATAACTTAAATAACCATATCAGAGCTCAACAATCACAATGGAACACACAAGAACAAGTAATTTTTAGAACTCCTATTCAATTCATTCATAGGGAAAGCTACAACTTCTTGTTATAATTTCTCTGTATACAACTACTAGGGAGCTACAACTCCCTAAATTATCAACTACAGCCCCAACTATTCTCCAGCTCCCCTTGAAGGGGCACCAACCCCTGATCAACAAGATACAACTTGCGGTAGACACTCGTTGTTCCATCTTTCATCCATTTTCACACTAGGATCAATGATTGCCTTCTCTTCTTTCAAAAACGATTAAATATTTTTCACCACTTCATAAAAACACCTACAACAATATTTAATTAACATATCAACACCTCGCTCCACTATAAACTCTGTCTCAAAAATATTTTGTTCATTCTGCTTGATCAGCCCTGCTTTTATATATTTTTCTTGTTGCTAACTTTGGATTTATTTATTTTTTGAATTTTTGCATGAAGCCTTATTTTTTTTGCCTTTGTTTTGTTCACTTCAATCTTCTGGACAATGTTTGTTATTCTGGGCTTAATCTCCAAGTCAGACTAACCTTTACTAGCTTTTCTGCAACTTGAACTGAGTTTTTCCAATTATTTTTTCATTTTGGCTTTGTCATAGGATTAGTAGTGCACCTGCCATTTTTATTTGCTATATAAATTTGGATCAACTACCAAAAAATGTAGTCAAACTGGCAGCTCCGCCTTTCTGCCTTTAAGCTCCTTTCACTCAGCGCCCTTACCTATTTCTCCACCATAGAACCGGTCTTTGCGACCATTAGTTTAATGCTTTAGGCGCAAAGCCCCTTTGAGCCCTATGCAGACCAATTTCCTTTGTTAACAACTCTCATGCCATTAGTCCCGCTTCAATGCAAAGCAACCATGCCCAACATTAAGGCTAGAGCTCTTGAGCTCCCAACTTTTTTATTAATTGCAATTCTTAAAAAGTTACAAGATTATGGGATCTGGGGACGACCCCACACTCTATTGTCGACACACCCTTGGTTGTGTTTCTACATGAAAAAATCCAAGGGACGAGTCTAGGTGCTTAAACCTACACCTCTTGGAGCCTCTGCGACTCTTTATATCTCCATTCCCTTGATTTCTTCCTATGGCATAGGGCCATGTGTAGGTGCTTAGCCCTTAGCTCCCTTCCTCCCTACATATTCATTTATGTGCACCACAATAACCTGTCAGGGTCTAACCTTTGAGTTGACGTGTCCATGGGGACCACCCGATGTTTCTCTAATAGTTGTCATTGTGCCATCGTGCCCTAGTGTGTGATGCCTGACAGCTTTCGCTAAGCTCATTTAACAATCTCATTGGGGTAAACCCTACGGGATGAGATGTCTTGTGGGTCTTCCAAACATATTTTTTTAATTGGATGTCATTGTTATCAATTCCAATCTATCAACTTCCAATGTGTCCCAACTCCTGCTACCCGGCACTACCTCTCTGCGCACCACTAACAAATTGTCGAGATCCTGCTAACGGGAAGACATCATAATGATGTCACTCTTGCCATGTGTCAAAATGTGAGTGGTGACATGTGTCACCCAGAAAAGGGCCACTTGGGCTTCCAAAAATGCCAAATTTTCATGCCATATCTCCTCCTCTTATTGGTTGATGCTGATGTAACTATCCTTCATTATCTAGGCCAATCACAAGCTGCCACTTGTCCTCCTAGAGGAGAGATAAAAGATCCTTTGAGGCCTTGTTTTATGACCATTTCCTTTTTTATTTTATTTTTTTTCTAAAAACCACCGGGTTCAATCCTTTTGTCCTCAACACCACTCCTGAGTAGATTATGGTTTTGGGATGAGTGTCCTCGGGTAAGCTCTCCATCTTTGATCTGTACGATCAAATGCGCGAGAATCCACTTATCGTGACCACAAAGAACTTTGTCTATGGTTTTGTCTAAAAGCTTCCATGTAGCCCAGTGCTTTCCTCCAGCACTTAGCCTTTGCATTATCATGTTGGTTTAATTCTCTTCCTCACTCCACTTTGTCTATTCCTCTGGGCTCTCCTCTATGGGCTATCTATACCAAGCTAACCTATAATGTGGGTTTCTTTGCTCACTCGCCATTGGATAACACTTAGATGCAGTGTGTCTGTACTAACCTCCCAGTCCATCCCTTTTTGCGCCAAAAGTATTGTGCCAGGGTGAACCCGTCAGATGGGCTCCACCCACTTAGTTATATCTCGACACTACAACTTTATTTGAAATCTCCGAGGTAAGTCCATTAGACCAACCTGTCAGGTAGGCTCCACCTCTAGCCAATGAACAATGCCTCCACTATTGTTGTGGCTTCCACGTCTTCTCGGAGCTCTTGCTTGGAGGTGTCGCCGATCTTGGCACCAAGTTTGGCACGTGTGCCAACTTTAGTTGCACGCCAAAGACTCCAACCACCTTTAACTATGTTATGCACGCCTTGGGGTCACCAAACTTTGACTAGCTCTATATTTTGATCCAGTAGGCATTTTCAAGATTTCCATATATTGTTGGAAAGTTCTTTTAGAGCTTTATCCATCTAGGAGGCTTATAGTTGCATCAGATATGGTTTGGTGCTCCAAAACTAGCTCCAAAACAATTGCACTATTTTGATCTTTTTCCCTTCTTGTGTGCCTAGAACCTACTCCTTGAGGTATTTCTTTGACACTTTTGCTTCTTGTTGCCACCTATTGACATCAATGACAATATATTTCCAATAGAGTGAAGCCTATGCTTATATTGTATTATTTGAGGGTCCTCTTGTCTTGTAAGAATTTCCTTTCCAAGATAAGCCTTTGCATATATTTTGGGAGTCCTTCCCTATGTTGTATCTCAATTTTTATGTTCTCCATTGAGTCCTTGTAATTGAATCAAATCAATATAGATTTGCCAGCAAGGTTTTTTATGAATATCTCGAAATTCCTATCTTCCTTTATGCAAAAAACTCACTTTTGAACTAGGTTTTCAATTAGATCTGCTTTAATTTGAGGTCCAGAGGATGGAGAAACATATGGATCTAGGAATGCATGCCTGAAATCACACCCAAAATCTCATTGGGGATGGATTAGTTCTTCTAACTCCTCCACCAACACCGACAAAGGGGGGAAAGGATTTTTTTTAGTCAGTTGGCTTCGATCTGGAGGAAACAGAGAAAAAAATCCTGAGAAGCAGAACATTTGAGCAGTGAAACCCCCATATAATAGGAAACAAAATAGGGGAATGGAGGAAAATAAATCTTGGCCCTGTTGGGCTCGCTCACCATATCCACCTTACAGAAAACATAATGAATCCCTTAAAACAAGTATTGAGGCCCTGTGTTTGTCTTTGTGGCTTCATATTGAGTGAAAAACATAATCATATTTGAGAGGAGACTAAAAACTAAATACAATACTTATGTGGTCGATTCATCGCAAACAAAAGCTTGAGCGCCCCTCTTACTTTGCCCATAAAAATATTGTGGTATGTGTCTCCTATCCATGACGCCCCCACAATGTGAAGGTCGAGCCCTACACCTACAACAACATTTGGACAATTAGTGTAGCTGGGGAACCCTAATTCTCAACACAAACTCCATTATATGATGTTGATTGATATAAAATTATCTACTTTGCTTAGTAGATTTGCGTGTTCCTTTGATTATTTTGTCAAAGCTAATTTCCTTTGTAGGGTATAGAATAAATCTCTCTCTTTCTTTTCATAGTTGACTAACATTGATCCTTGAGTTCTACATAAGGACTATTCCAAAGTTTGAATTCAATAGGCTCGTGTAATAAGAATCTATGTGCTAATGAACTATTTTGTAGAGGAACATATTCCTTCACATGTTAGATTAGCTACAAATTTCTTTATTAGCTTAGTGAAACTTTGTTTTCATTTATTGTTGTTAGAGTAGAGTAATAATTTCCTTTCTACAATTGATATATATTTCTATGTTTTCCTTCAATGGATTTCGAATAATCCAATTTTCTAAATTGCAACATTATTTTATCTTGCTACTTTACAAACTAGTGTTTAAATCACGCTTTAGTAAATCTAGACAAATATTTCTTGTTGCACTATAGTTCCTCTATTTTAAGGTTTGTAGAATAGTGTTTTACCCACCACCATGTCCATATGGCTAAATATATGTTCTAAGTAGACCTTGCTAAAGTGATTGAGTTAGAGATGATGGGTTGCAATCAAAACCAATTGAAAAGAGATCCATCCAGAAAGGCAATTAAAGTGAATAGAGTGCCACCCAAAGATGATGAGAGGAATAAGAAGTTCTTGAGTTTGGATATCTCTAACAGATGATCATTAAAATTAATAATGATGTTATTGATATCAAGAGAAACATGACAAAAGGTACATATAACCCTAGGCCTTATAAACCCTCATTAGGAAACTCAATCCACCTCGCTAATTTAATAAACCGCCTCCTGCAAATCTTAACATAGATTTAGATAATGTTGCTATGGATAAGTGTTATCATTACCATTAGGAGAATCACTCCAAGAATACCTTCCCACGATATCAAATAAACCATGAATTTAATAGCAAAATGATTCATAAATGGATATTTCCTTATCCCCTCATGAAGAAATTTTTCTTGAGACTTACAATGACAACACATAAAATCATCTTAGGTGATGTTTTTAGGGTATTTTCTCAAGAATTAATAGAGAAAGAGCCTAAAGTACCCACCATAGGGATACAACCATTACAAAGTAAGGGACTTGATCCAATATTTCCAAACCCAGAAAATAGTGAGCCTATAGTTACAAGAAAGGATATGTTGCATGCAACACAAAATTATCTCCCCATGACATCACATCCCTCACCTATAATATACCCAGTTTTTTAATGACTTATAGAGGTTACAACATACCCAAATTTTTCTTTGTCCTTTTACTAGCTTCATAATAAGCTATGATTCCACTTTGTCATATACCCATATTAAATTTATCTTAACCACACTTGAAAAAACCTAATTTTAATCTCTCATACATTTTGTCAAACACTTTGCATATAAACCTTTCTTCAAATACTATGTGTACAACCAATTAAGTATTATTTTTCTTGTATACATGTTGTCAAACATTTTCTATGAAATAAAATTAGAAACATTGGTATAATTCAACTTGTAACATACTCATTGAAATATACCACTCAATCATGCAACTTTTGATTTATGTCTTTGAGGCATTTTATCAAATAGTTTGTATGCGATTTGTAATAACAAAAAAAATAACACATTTATTCAAATTGTTTGCATGCAAATAGGCATATATTAGCTACAACAATCCTATTATACAACAATATTATCCCCAACCAGAAAACAACATTTTCACTCAGGAATTTCATCAAACAAATTGTATGCAATGAATATATAAACCATTTAGGCATTTCTTCAAATGTTTTGCATGCAACTAATATAGAAAATTCCTCAGGGCATATCTCCTAAATTATATCAGGCCAAGTTCTAAAAATTGAACCAGATGATTAGTTGGAGTTCCCCTCACTATGATTCATGTTTCAACCTCTAGAAGCTCCCAAATGAAAATTTATAGCATAAATACTAACATGACCTATTTGGTGTAGGAATTTACAGGGTAAGTTCCTCAGACAGAACACCAAAGGACACCGCTCACAAACAGATCACATATCAATACACCAGTATTTTGACGTGGTTAAAACCCTCAAAGAGGGAAACAGTCCACGGCCTGAGCCAACGCGGCCACTTCAGGCAATTTATTAATAAAAGAATGAAAATTTACATAAGCTTCTCTCATGAACAGTCAACCTACAAATGACCCTCCATGCTCTTTAAATAGAGATCATGGACCAATCGGGTGTTAAGCCACAGATCAAGTGCCGGTAATACCGAGGAGAGAATGAACCGTCGGATCACTACATATCGTGACCGTCGGATTGTAAGTAACAAAAGTACATAGTAAAGAAACACACTTTACCTAACTCTATACTAGACCAAGTTATACTTAACTATTCCTATGTGTCGGAATATCCTAACATCCCCCCTTAAGAACAACTTGGGATAGGATTGAAGGATTTACAAATATGACACAATAGGAGAAGGAAGGAGGCACTAGAACCTATCCCCCCTTAGTGACAACTTCCTGAACTCCAACCATAAATCAAATTTTAGTAAACTTCACCTCTGTGAGAGCCTTTGTAAAGATGTCTACAACTTGATCATATGTTGAACAATATTGCACTTCAATTACATGGTCATGAATGAGCTTTCCGATGAATTGCATGTGTAGTTCAATGTGTTTGCTACGATGATGTTGAACTGGATCTTTGCATAGTTGAATGGCACTTTGATTATCACACCAAAGTGTAGTCAGATGTTGCTGCTGAAAGCAAAACTCTGATAGGATCTGATGAAGCCACAATGCTTCCTTACTAGCTTCTACGGCACCACGATACTCTGCTTCTGCTGAAGAAAGAGAAATGGCAGCTTGTTTCTTGCAAGCCCATGTAATAGGTCCTGAACCAAGAGTGAACACATAACCGGCAGTAGACTTCCGATCATCAAGGTCACCAGCCCAATCGGAATCAGTGAAACCAACCAATAGAGGAGATGCTTCGGCACTGTAATGAATTCCAAACTGAACTATATCTCGAACATAACGAAGTATTCTTTTAGCTGCTTTCCAATGACTTTCACTTGGTTTTTTCATAAATCGAGCAACAAGGCCAACAGCAAAGGAAAGTTCAGGACATGTATGGGTTAGATACAAAATTTTTCCGACAAGTTGACGGTATAAGGTAGCATCAACTTCAGGGGAATTACAAGTGACTGAAATTTTGACTCCAAACTAAAAGGGAGAAGGAGAAAGCTTGCATTCTTCCATGTGAAAATGGTGTAGAAGATCACAGGCATACTTGGATTGGGAAAGGGAAATACCTTCCTTGGATTGCAAGACTTGAAGACTGAGAAAATAATGCAAGTGTCCTAAGTCTGTCATTTCAAACTTCTTTTTAAGGCTAGACTTCACATGGTTGATAAGGTTGGGATCACTACCAGTGAGGATAAGATCATCAACATAAAGAACAAGAATGATAAGAGACTTGCCCACTTTCTTGGTGTAGACAATATTGTCAGAATGACACCTAGAAAAGCCAGATTCTAAAGAAAGGTATCCATTTTGCAATACCAAGCTCGAGGAGCTTGCTTGAGACCATAAAGGGATTTCTTAAGCTGACATACAAGACTGGAGTCTGGTTGTATAAAGCCAATAGGTTGTTCCATATAGATTTCTTCATGAAATTCCCCATGCAAGAAGGTGGATTTAACATCCATCTGATGGACTTCTCATTTGAAAGAGGCAGCAAGGGAAAGAACAAGGCAGATAGAGTTCATTTTGGCAACAGGGGAGAAGGTTTCAGTATAGTCAATGCCTTCAACTTGTGAAAAACCCTTAGCAACAAGACGAGCTTTATGTTTATCAACTTTGCCATCTGGTCCATACTTGGTTCTGTAAACCCATTTGCATCTAACAAGTTTTCGTCCCTTTGGTAGAGGAACAAGATCCCATGTATCGTTTGCCAATAATGAACGATATTCTTCATTCATAGCTGCGTCCCAATCTGGATGGCCTGAAGCTTCTTTAAAGGTGTCAGGATCATAATTCGCTGAGGCTTGAGCCAGTAAAGAAGAGGCTCTTTCGAACTGAGAACGTGTATGGCTGATCTGTAGGATCACCAGCAAGATCACCTATTGCATCCCAAGTAGCATGGACCCATTTTGGAAGTGGAGGAGCTGAAGGAGGATCTTGAGAAGGTGGGGGAGGATTGTCATCCTCGCTTTCATCATCTGAAGAAGAAATATGTTCAAAAGTAGAAGAGATAGAGAGAGGTAGCACATTCACCGAACTAGGCTCGTAGGCCGATATATTTTCACCGAAATGGAATAAGTCTATATCCTTTGACATCTTCAGAATTTCCAACAAAAATACATTTTTCACTCTTAGGTTCTAAAGCTTTATGTTTCTCATCTAGAATATGGGCCCATGCTTCACTTCCAAAAACACGAAAGTGACTTACATCTGGTTTAATTGAGCTCCATGCTTCTTCTGGAGTGATATTCTTTAAAACCTTAGTAGGAGTGCGATTTATTATGTAATTTGCACAGTTAATTGCTTCTGGCCAATAATTAAGACTAAGTCCTTTAGATTGAAGCATACAATTAGCCATTTCCTTTAAGGTGCGATTCTTCCTTTCAGCTACACCATTTTGTTGTGGAGTATATGGAACAGTATGTTGCATTTGAATTCCATTCTCAGTGCAAAAATTGATGAATTTGTTGTTAACATATTCTCCGCCATTATCAGATCTTAGCTTAAGAATTTGATGTCCAGATTGTTTTTCAACAAAGGTCTTAAAGGCCAACAACATGTTAAATACTTCACTTTTGAGTTTTAAGAAGTATACCCACGTGCATCTGGAGAAATCATCAATGAAAGTTAAGAAATACTTGTA
Organism: Pinus taeda; assembly: GCA_000404065.3. Lineage (NCBI taxonomy): Eukaryota > Viridiplantae > Streptophyta > Pinopsida > Pinales > Pinaceae > Pinus > Pinus taeda. The sequence continues at coordinate 169,695 of APFE031520937.1, forward strand.
GCCAGAGAATGAAACCACTGGAAGTGGATCGCATAAATCACTATGCACAAGCTGTAAAGGGGCTGAGGCATGCCAAGAGGCACGTTTTTCAAAACTGTCCCGATGATGTTTTCCGAGTACACATCCGGAACAAACACCATCTCTGCAAGAACCATTGGAAGACCTGTCACCATATTTTCTTTACATAGATTCTGAAAGGAGCGATAGTTTAAGTGACCAAATCACTCATGCCAAAGTTTGCTCACTTCATCATTATGAGCAACAAATGTCGAGGGAAGATTTGATGACCCAAATTTGTGAAACTTATACAACCTTGTGGAATCATCAGCAATACCAGTAGCTAAAATCTGTCTAGGATCTCCTAGATCCTTAATTACAACATCATGAGGTGAAATTCAACAATTTTACCTCCACCTGAATGAGTTATCTGATATACAGATAGAAGGTTGCAGGATAAGGTTGGAACACATAATACATCATTAAACTGACCATTGTCTAGATGAACAGTTCCAGTCCCTACAACACTAAGAGATCTATCATCACCAACATATATATTTTTGGTGTTACAATCATTTAAAGAAGAAAACATGGTTTGATTTTGGCCATGTGATAAGAGGCTCCAGAATCAATGAGCCACTCATGAGAATGAGAAGAAGAAGATACATTTAATGCATAACCAGACTGAGATGATTGACAACGACATGC